>VYZT01021154.1:35194-62740 GCA_013400735.1 Pomatostomus ruficeps
TTCCTTCCTTCCTTCCTTCCTTAAAGGGCTTTTGTAAAAGTCTGATTGCGAAATCATTCCTGATATCTGCTCTCACTGCCTGTAGTAAGCTTGGTGTAATGAAATGCTGACAATATTCAGGATAATTCAAAATTCACCCCACTGGGAGTACTGATTCAGTATTCACATCAAGTAAATTTAACATCGATTTCTAAACTATTGCTGGGAGCAGAGTACAAATTCATAAATTTTAATTTTTATTTTACTTTAGTAAGTGTAATTACCTACAACATTTATAAATTAAAGCAGTGTAAGAGAAAGATGCTGGTTTGATCAAAATTCATAACCTGATTCTATTGGGCATTAATCTTATTTCATATTGATTCTAACCAAGAGACAGATGATTTTTTTGCTTGAGAGAAGTCACCAGATCCATGGAAAGCTACAGCCCATATTAAACTTGAGTTATTTTTCAAAACAGACAAATATGAAGACCCATATAACCTCAGAAAGCAATGAAATTTGTGGAGGGAAAAAATGTACTTTTTTTTCATGGCAATTGCCTCTTTCCTGCAGGCTCAGTGAACATAATTCCTCCCCAGAATGCCTTGGCATTCCTACGGAGTTTTCTTTCATATCAAGAGTTTTTCTGGGCACCCTCAGCCAGCAAGACTCTCCAGGGTCACTGTGCTCTTCCCAGAAACTCCCTCTTTGCTGCCTGGCACCTTGGCATGACAGACACCTCCTGCCTGAGCTGGACCTGGGGCTCCTCTGGGTGACAACAGAATGCCATGGAGCAGAAATTTCAGTGAGCTCACTGGGGCAGGGTAGCAGCCTGGCTCCAGAGATGATGTGAAGAATAGAAAAACACCTATGAAATATATATATATNAGGGGGGCAATTAGCACATGCAAGGCAGCTCTCGTGATGGCTGAGCTCCCCTGCTTCCACAGCTCACCAGGAGTGGTGCAGCATCCACAGCACCTCAGCCCATGGTTCCTGTTCCCTGTTTTCACCAGCTCTCATCTCTCTGTTTGGACCTCGTGTGCTGCTGCCAGGTTATCAGGAAATGATGGTGATCCATTTTCTAGGCTAAAGAGAGGCGCTTTTCTTTGTAGTTTGGGTTTCATTTGTTGTTTTCCCCTGGGTTAAACAAAGGTTTTGCCCTAAGTCTGGAAATGAAGGACCCAAATTTTAAAAGGCAGAGTCCCTGAAAAGGAAAAACCAGATTCCCCTGTGAGCTCACTGCTCGAGGCCGTGGACACATTAATCTTCCCCGACCACAGTGTGACCCTCACCACCACTAACTCCACGGTGAGGAGCAGACTGGGGCACCTGTCACACAGCTTTCATCAAACACCCACTAAACACATTTCTGCCTCTGTTTCTTCATCCTCTGCCTTGATTTTGCTGTCACTGACAGCAAAAATAGATGGCTCATCCTTCAGACTGTCCTGGAATTATGATGTTGCAAGTTATTTCTCAATTTTATTATGGATTCAGTTCATGATTTTGCATAAAATTTTTACACCCAGATTCTCCGTAATAATTAGGCAGCTAAATATTAGTGACATATCAAAATTACTCTGGGACTTTAACTGCCTTGTGCCTCAGCTCACTCTCACATCTGTATCTTTGCTTAGAGACACCTAGAGAGAGATGCAACCCGCGGACCCAGAGTGCACGTTCCTAACACCCAAGACATCTTTGCATTATCTCCTTGATCCTCTGTAAAAGTTAGAGCAACCATTAGTAATTTTCAATAGTTGCAATGGGTTTAATACGATAATGGCATGCCCTAATCAAATAAACTCTGCACAGGGGGAATCTTCCAAAGGCTGAGAAGCCAGAATGGGATTTATTTTGTTCTGATGGATTAAAAACAAAAATGGTCCCAGCAAAAGAGATAATGAAACCTCTGTCTGCAGAGGGATTAAATTAACTTAATGGACATGCAAACTAAATATACAGAGATACAATCCTTTCTGAAATGTGGAAAACTGATGATCTTGGAAACCATCCTATCACTTGGAGCACATTAACAACCAGCTGAACTGTTGTGGTGCAGAGTGCAGGTGCAGACACCTTTATGAGGTTTGATTTTGCCTAAAAACTGAGTGCAGATTATTATCAGCACAGAACTAAGGCAGCAGAAGACAATAAACATTCAGAGTTTACTTTTTATGGTTTATGCTTTGGCTCTTAATGCTGTAATGCCAGAAAGCAGATTAAATTAGGTGCTGGGCAGACGAGGAAGATGGGTTAAGTATTTAGATAGGCTAAGGGAACAGTGCAGCATCTCATTTAGCAAGAAGTGAATTACCACAGTCATTAATGATGTATGCCTGAGCATTAACATAATGTTCTGTTATTTACCTGCTCCACTCATTGGGAAAATTACTTTAGAAGTCACCCCTGATTTTCTTTGCTTGTGCAAGTACACATTGGGCTTTGTCATGACTCACATCCTTTCCTCCAAAATCTTTGAATATTTTGTTTTGTAAAACAAGAAACCTGCCACAGTTTGCGTAAATAAACTTTTGCTTTGCATATAAGCATGTTCATTCAAAAAGAAACGTAGCAAGACTGAAAGGAATGTGACAAAGAGAAAGAAATCTACAAGTGACATTAGTAACATATTTTCAGAGACCTTGAGAAATCAGGAATTATTTGTTGGTATCCTTATATCCTAAAAAAACCCCAAACTATCTAAACACTTTAGATTCACCTTTGCATAATATTATCAAGGATTATAACTTCTTGAGAAGGAAAGAAGATTGATAATTCACATACCTAAGGTCAGAGATGGTGAATCTTCTGCCAAGGTATTTTTTGACCAGTTGAGGAAGAAACTGAGTACAAGCTCATTCTGAAAGAGAACACAAATACAAGGGAATAGGTAATATCATATGTGGTGCTCTGTTCCTTGCATCATTCCCCTCCAAGAAGCTTGCTGGTAAATTGTTGAGGTTTGGGACAGTTTTTCTTTTTTTTTGCTTGTCTCTCTATCTTAGGAATTTTTTCCCATTCTTGTTAATGGGTGGACAATCAAGAGAAACAAAGGAGCCAGGGACAGTGCCCGGCCCTGGGATAGGCAGAGGGGCAGGGTACCAGGTTTTTTTTTAGTTTTCCCTGCTTCTGGGGAGAGAGGAAGGCGGCGGACGGAGCTCTGGGACAGACGGCCACCACTCCAGGTTTTCGCTTCTTGCTGTGGCTTTCTACCTGTCTTAGGGGGGAGAAACCCGGGACCCCCGAGTATTTCTTCCTCTCCCAGGAAGCCAGCCCCCCAGCTGGGGCCCGAAGGTTTGGCCGGTCTGCCGGGACACCTCAGTGCTTCCAGCCTCAGTCGCCGAATTGCTGATGCACCCCTGCCTACCTCTGCGGGACCCTGCCAATTCCTGCCTTCCCAGCCTGCTACTCCGGGGCCCCTATTACAGCCCCTCTTGCTATCCAAAGAGGGCACTGGGACCAGCTGCCCCCAGGAGCTCGTACAGGGAGTTCTTTCTCCATCCCTTCCTGCTGGTTTGCAGCCACCATCGCGTCAGCGGCCGGAGCCCCACCACAGCGTCCCCTGCAGCCCACGGGAGTCATCGCACCCTCCCCGTGCACCGGGAGCACCAGCGCCCCTGCCGGCTGTGACTGTGACTGCACCAAAGGGGAATTGCCAACAGAGCGGGAAGAGACTGCCCGTGAGTTTGTCTGTTCTTATTTGTTGCGGTTACCATTGTTGTTGTTTAGTCTGTCCCACCATATATATAAATATATTAGTAAAGGACTGTTATTCCTCTTTTCTCATACCATTGCCTGAAAGCCCCTTGATTTCAAAATTATACCAATTCGGAGGGAAAGGGGGTTACATTCTCCTATTCTAAAGGAGGCTTCTGCCTTCTTTAGCAGATACCTGTCTTTGAAACCAAGACAGTAATTTTTTAATGCATGTGTTAGAATTAGCAATAAAAGGTAGCTTCCCCCCTCTGCTCACGGGCAAGGAACCCAGGGAATGACTTCTGCCCAGGAGGACGATGGTGCCCTTTAGCACTGTGCCTGGGATGGTGCACTGGAGCCTTTCGGTCAATACACTCCCAGGCAGCAGCGAGCTGTGGGGCCAGAGATTTGTGCTCTTGCTTGGTCTGTGGTAGATCAGGATGTGTATGAGCAGCTGCAAGCACTCGGACAGAGCAGTCCATCTGTGAAACACAGGCAGGAGAGCGTCTGCACTGCGAGCTGTGCACAAAACAGGAGCCCTGCCCCTGGCACGGGACTGGTCCTGCTACCTGACCTCGTGTGTGCCTCCCTGAGGCTCAGGCATTGTGCAAACCTCCCTCCCAGGGCAGCTTAATGGACACTCGCCCTGAAAAGCTCCCTGCACAGCTAAATCCTGCCCGAGCCCCAGGGAGTGAAAGGCATGCTCGTATTTCACCGTCCTGTTTAAAAGAGTAATCCACCTTATGTACTGCCATAACTTTTATTTTTATGTACTGACCTGTGCTGCTCTAGTGAACATATATAACAGGTAGTTACATTCAGCTGGAGAGAATTAAAACAATAAACCAAATCCCCAGATTTCAGTATTTTGCAAGGTAATAAAAACGTGAATTCTTAAATGGACTCTTATGACTCTGAATCAAAGCTGGACAGTAATTGCTTTTTATTAGCTTTTCATAAAGCCGTATTTCAGAATGGCCATTCTTTACAATGGTTAGAATTGTTACACTCATGCTGATGTTACTTGGGCTGACACTCTAATGAATGGGTAGAACAAGAGACTTTTCAGATTCCAGCATTAAAATGTCACCATTGTTTTTTCCCAGTCAGTGGAAAATCACACGTCTCTTATTGGCAAGATGTGCTTCATGTAGTATTTGTGTAGTTTCAGTTTGACAAGAGGTAGCATAATGTGTGCAAGGAAAAGAGAAAAGGAATAGTGTAGTGAGAGAAGCAGCTAGTGAGGAGTTAACATGTGGTTACAGCAGACAGAGGAACAGATGTGTATGTTCAGTGGGGAGATAAGATTTAGCAATATGGGTTTATTTTAACAGTTGCCTTTCATTTTTCACTCTACTGTTTGGAGTTTTTCCTCCCACACTGATATTTTCTTTAAAATAAAAATCAGGGTGAAAAAAAAAAAAAAGAAAAGAAAGAGAAACCAACATAATTGTTTTCCTTGAATGGGATGACAGATCTTTAAGTTATTAGCAGTGGCCTGCCAATACACCTGTCTGTACTGAGCATGAGTAATTATTCTCTCATGTGGGGAAGACAGCTTACAGGGGAAAGCCCATACACCTGCCACAGCTTCCAGAAGCTTTAAACAGCCGAGTTATTCCCCTCGGGACCTTCTGTCGCTCTCTCTGCACAAGTCCCAAGTGTAGGAAATCTCCAGGGTTGAGAGTATATTTTTGGCAGCCCAGCCTTTACTTGACAGCATGAAAATAAGCAGAGACACTTAAGTAGCCCTATGAGTTCAAAGATCTTGAGAGAAGAAGGCAGGAGGTGGAAATAAAGATACACAAACTGACTTGAAAGAGAAATAAAAAATTCCACACTGAGCAGCATGGTGTTCTTTCTGCTTCCTCCCCACCTACTCTTTCTGCAATAAATGGAAATGCAGGAACCAAGAGGTTTGCAAATAGGAGGTGCAAAGATTGTTCCAGGCAATACGTCCAACATCTCATTCTAAAGGAGAGAATGCTGCAAAAAAAGAAGCCATTTGGTTAAGTACAGAAGTGGAACCATGCAGAAGTAACAAGGGGCATGAGCAGGACAGGCCTGAGCCCTGCTGGTGTCACAGCAAAAGCTTTGCTGGCCTGTGCGCCCATCACAGGGGAAGCAGCAAGGCTGGTGCTGGCAGGAGGAATGCAAAACCTAACAGAACAGATCATGGGGCAGGAGCAGATTTAGCAGGCTGTGCAGGGCAAAGGGCTTCAAAAGCAGTGATGGAGGTGTCTCCTGGGTGTTGGTGGAGATAAGCATTTTTCACACTGCTCTTAAGAGACAGCAATTTCCCCCTGACCTGGGCTAATCTGCCTGCTGCAGGACTCCGCCACTTACATTGCCACCAGAAAATGTTTAAGTGCCTTATTAAGTTCCCCCTTTGTCAGCAGACCTCTGAAAAACACACTGAACTTTCAGGTGATTGCTAAATCTATGAGGCCTCCATCAGCTGGCCCCAGTGAATGTGACTGAAGCACAGAATTAAGCCTGCACCCAAGTACACTGCTGAACAGAAACAGGTCTGTCAGAGCTTTGAACGCTGGCATACGCTGTTTTCAGGTGAAGAGAGTCCATTTCTAAAATAGCAACTTTTGTTTCCCAGAAGGGACTGTGGGTGGGAATTTGAGACCCTGTGGTGGTCCTGGCACAAAGGGAGGCACTGAGGATGAGCACAAGCGCTCACTCACCCTCTCCCCCCTGGAATTCTTACCTTTAAATCAGCAAATGGAAATGCCCTAAAATACTGCACACTCAGGGATTCTTTGAAAGTCCTCTTATCATTTGTCTAACCATTCCTACCGAATAAGACAATATCTTCAATAGGTAATTCTGATATTTTTGCAGGTCACTCAGCACACAGGAGCACACAGGTGTGTATGGTCAGTCTGGCTAGAGCTCACAGACTTTTTTCAGCCATTAAACTCAAAAGGGACAAAATCCACCTTTACTTGCACTAGGATAAAACTGAAATAAAACATTTCAGTGGCCTTGGAGGGCTGGCACAGGCCTGCACCACTGCAGCATGGTAGCATTTGTCTACTGCTCTCCATCAGAGATGAACCAGAAAAGAGCTCTGCGGTTTGTGAAACACAGCCAGATTTCAAGCCAGATTTAATTTCGATAGAAAGAAAAGCAGCCTCCCCTCTGCTCTCAGCTTTCTTTTCAGCTGTGCTAGAATAGATTTGGGGTCAGAGAACACCCATGTGCCTGTTATACTTTAGCAGGATGGAGACTCAGCAGGAAAGAAAGAAACCAGAAAAGGCTGACCTTGGTGCAGCTGTTACAGCTTCAGGAAAGGACAGCAGAAGAGAGAGGACTTTGAACCCTCCCCATTCTGGCTCGGCTGGGTGCCTTGCCACAGGAATACAGGAGTGGTGGGAGTTCAAGGAACCCACATTCTCTGGGAGCACTTTGTACCCACCCCCACGTTATGTGCCCCCTTGCAGGAATGTGGGAGCTTTTTTCTCCCTTCTGCAAATGCCAAGGAACACCAGTGAATAAAACAGAGATGAAATATGGGATGCTTTTATCAAACTTGATTGCTCTTACAGTGTAAAACATTAGTCACCCTAGAACAATGCTGTGGTCCTGGTTTTTTACTGTATGCTTGAAAATGAGTGAACGTAATTTACAATCCTTTCCATTTACACCCTCTTTAAAGTTCTTTTACAAAGCCTGTAAGTCACCATAAAGCTGTTTATAGAACCTACCCACAGATGAAACACCATCACTGTTTGCTTACCTGCCTGCACTAGGTTTATCTTCACCCCCAAAGCCTTCAGTTAATTGGGATACTTAAAAAATCTTTACAGACTCAAACCCCAAAAGACTTTTCTTTTATACTGATTATCCTACTGTGCACCTGCACTTACTATTATGTTTGTTAAATGCCCCCACCATGAGAAACAAACACCCTCAGGCTTCCAAGCCCACGGAACTTGCTCACAAAAGCAATCTCTGTGAAAGATGAGGGACAAACAACATCAGTAGTTCTACAAGATCAGTGTGCACATCTAGTGCTGGAGCTGGGTTACCCAGAACAATACCCATTAATTAAATTTTAAGTGATGGGAGGTTCATACAGTGTTCCCAGCTGGCACCAAATGCACACAGGTGGGATATAAAGCATTGCTTTAGGGGCAGCCTTGGATTTTTCATTGGCAGTGATCAAGCCATGTGCCAGTTGTCTTTTCAAGCTAAGCATGAAGACACTCAGCTTTGTCACGGCTGCAGTTTGACACCAGGGCCAGAGCCAGACTGATTTCATGGAGCCTTACCTTGCCTTTGTGGCCCCAGGCAGTGTACAACCCTCCTGCAACACAGCCACAAAATGACGAGCCACTAGGGCAGCCCTGATTTCTAGGATGGGATTTGGGCTGTGATTTCCATTCAGCCTCACTCAGTCATCATCTCTCCTTCACCATCACTCAGCTGGAGTTGAGTGAAACACAGAAAGACGTAACAATAGTCAGCAGCAGCTGTCTTTTGTCACAGATTTGCTTTATGGGTATTTTTGTCCTCTTCCATGTTACCAACCTTCAGTTCACTGTTTCTTGGTGCTTCACCTCTTATTGGTGACACCGCTTGGTTGTTTTGCCATTCAATGGAGCAGAACTCAAAGATTCTGAAGACTGTAGAGAATTTTGCCCTGCAGACCTAGAAAACTCAGGTATTTCAGTGTATGCTGATGACGAGTCAATCAGCAATGGTGCAGCTGGCCCCAAACGAAATATTCTTTTGCTGTGATCAGAAATATTGCCACTGGTTTGGGACCAGTAGAATGAAATTAAAAAAAAAAAAAAAAAGAAAAGGTGCTGAGACCTGTTTTTCATCCTGTCCTAACTGACTTATGACAATGAAGGTGCATCAACTTGTGCATATCAGTGACTGATGTAATGAATACAGCTTGTTGTTCATGAACACAGCCTGGTGGTGGAGTTATTTGTAACAGTGCTAACCTGAATTTAAGAAAGGACTCCTATTTTGGGCAATTCTTCAATGAAAGTAACTGAGGCTTATGCTTAAAGTAAACCACAGACTTTAAAAAATGCCTTGAGCAGGGCTGGGCATGAGCATGTTTAAGCATTTAAACTGGCCCAAGAACAAATATCTCCATCAACTAATGTTTCTGCATTTATTGGATCTGGCACTAAAATTCAGAGATGGAGAAAGAAAAGGTTTCTGTTAATTAAAGAACAGTTTGAAGAAACATTAAATTCCATTTGAGCTGCAGTGCAAATGAGAAGGCAGCTGTTTTCTACCTCTCCTCCTTCGTTCCAACTATTTAGCAGAAAAGATCAGTGGCATTCTGACCTACTCTTGATTATAATAAAACTTTCATAATCAGAACTTAGTCTGGACTAAAAAGCTTGCACTTAAGGCATGACTGAGGAAGGAGTTTGGATGTAATCTGATTCTTTCTTCATTTCTAGGATTTAAAATTACTTGATTGGGAGAACCAAGCATGTAGTCAGTCCTGTGTGGGCTGGACTAAATTCTTCAGAGCAGAAAATGGCGCCCAGTCAATCAGGGTAATGGGTTTACAGTGATTACAAGTGTTCCAAGGGTATTTTATAATGAAATAAAAGCTCTTCTCTCTCTCTCAGACAATACTCCAGCCTCCTCTCCAGCTACAATACATTACAGCTGCAATTCAGCATAAAGAAATGACTCTAGCAAGAAAGTAAAAGGAATTCTGTTCTCCAGGCATCCGTTCTTCCTAGATTTCTTCACAAATTTATGAATTAATTATTTATTCCTAAATAGTTCTACTATTTCATAGGAATGACAGTTTGATAATGCTTGAGAACTGATAACTCACTAAATGGTTTAAGCCAGGGTCCCTAACAATTTGAGAAAAAGGACAAATTTGACTGCAAAGTTGTCATAGGCATAAAAGGAGACAAAATAATTGTATTTATTTTTATCAAGAAAGCCTCCTAGCTCAGCTTTCTGCTCAGACTATAGCCAAGATGACACCACGATATTTTTAAAAGAGTCATACCAAAGTGAAAAGCAAAAAGCAAGGGAATACAAAGGAAATTACCCACCAACTAGTGTCCTTGTTCTAAGTGGGTCAGAACATGTCAGTATTTTCTAAATTTCTCCCACCTCCCAGCGGGAGAAGCATATTGAAGTGAGAGTAATGATTCCATGTTTATGGAGTATCAATAACTCCCAAGGTTATCACCCAGGACTGCAGGTTTGCTGCGTGGCAGAAAGCACGGCGATTTCGTGCCTGCAGCAGTGCTTTCCAGATGGAAACAATCTGAGATGGAAACAATCTGAGACAGAAACAATCTGAGAGAGAAACAATCTGCTCGTTCCTCTGTTTGCTACCCCTCTCCTTCCACACCAGCACCCTGGCAGCAGCACAGCCCTCCCAGGTACAAAATTGCTTTCTGCTCCTCATGGGCCAGCCCTGCAGGCTGGACCAGTCTGGAAAATTGCCCCCCTGGGCTCGTTCAGAGCCACAGCAGTGTCTGTCCCCGAGCAGAGCAAACCCAGAATCCCACAGTCATGGTGGTGTCCCAGTGCTGGGAGGATGTCCCCACCTGCAGGGCCATGTGCTGCAGGCCCACAAAGGGAGGCGGAAGGGCACTGGGAAGCCCAGGGCTCTGGCTGAGCACTGACTCATGCAGCGGGAGGCACAGCAGAGTTCTGTGCACGACTGGGAAGTGTTTTTATGACTATCCCAGGGCTTTAAGCAGTCTAATTTTTCAGCTGTAGCTACTGCACAGCAGTGCTTGGCCAAACTGAAATTCCACATCCCTTCCAGCAGCCCAGAGCACAGCAGAAGATGCTGAGCCCTTCATTTCCAGGTCATGGGCTTAGATCAGCCTTTCCTCAGCTGTGACCAAAAGGCACTAATGTAAAATAAACCCATGGCCTAACGTGAGGGTCAGAGAGGAATCACAGAATCCTTTGGGTTGGGAGGGACCTCTGGAAGGCATCCAGTCCAACCCCGCTGCCCCAGCAGGGTCACCTGGAGCAAATGACACAGGAATGAGTCCAGGTGGGTTTGGAATGTCCCCAGAGAGGGAGACTCCATGACCTCCCTGGGCAGCTGCTCAGTGCTCTGCCACCCTCAGTGTAAAAAAGTTCTTGCTCATGTTGAGGTGAAACTTCTTGTGTTTTAATGGTACGACAATCAACCCAAACTTGAGCAGATTATTTGGCAATGTCAGTCAAGGGAGCCAAGCACCCAAGTCAGCTGTTCAAATAAATTATGTGTAACACTGTGAGACAAAAAGATTTTTATCCTCTTTGGAAATCTTCTCAATTTCAACTCAGGGCTCAGAATTTATATTCATATTAATAAGATAACCCCTTTTGTTTTGCATATGGACAATTTCCTCTTTCATCTCCACTACAAAGTCACAACTGGGAAAGTCATATAGTTAGGCGGCAAACTTTTTTTTTTTGCCTCCTGCAAGATGTTTGAGATTTTGGAGAACAAACATCCTGTCATTCCCTCTTTTGGCTGTCCATGCTATGAAACCAAAGCAGCCCCAGTTTGTGCTGTGGCCCTGAGGGCATGGGACGTGGCGTGGCTCAGCTGGCAGAGGCCCAAGCTGTGCTGCAGGACGTGCCAACAGTGGGAGAGCAGGGCCAGCCCCGAGCTCGTGCCTGGGCTCAATGATGCCTGATGGGTTTTTGTCTTTTCTTTTTATACCCTTTTTATACATTTCTATATCCTTTCCCTTTCCTTGTGCCCTTCACAAACACTCCTTGTCCCTCAGCCCTACATGTGGATAACCCTTGGAGGCTGATACTGAGCTCAGGTTGGGGGTTCTCTGAGGGGAGCAGACAAAACATCCCGACTGTCTCCAAACCAGAGGCTCCAACCTTGCACGGAGCCTCCTTTCTTTTTAAACTGGGCTGTAGTCTTTCTCTGGGGGGGTATGATTAGCATGGGGGACAGTTCCCTCATTTGTTCAGTTTCTTATTGGGGATTTTAGGTAGATCTGCTGATTTGTGAGGTCCATCAAATTGTATCCGTGTTGTACCCGGGGGGTGCTGCTCGGCTGTTCCCACCTGTGATGAGTTGTGCACCTGGGATCCCATTAAAACCAAGGGAATGCCCTTTGCCCTGCACTGCTGTGTCTCCCTCTTATTTTTACCAGCCTTTAAGGCATCAGTTCTTGTTTTTTTGTGTAGTTTGTTTGTTTGTTTGTTTGGGGTTTTGTTTGTTTGTTTTTCTTGTTTTGTTTTTTTTTTTCAGAGGGGGAAAAAAACCATCAGGCATCACACTTGAGTTTACTGAGACTCTGTGAGAGCCTGGGATCTAATGTAAAACCCCGTTTTCCCCTGCTTGACAGCTTTCCTGACAAAGGCTGCTGGCTGGAGGCTGCTCCTTTCCCTCAGCCTCCGGTGTCACTGTCAGTAATTGACCACTCAGCTCTGGTAATGATGCAGCATCACAATTTCACATCTTCCCAGGCTCCCTGTGCCCCTCTGCTGTTCTCAGCCCTGGATTTTACGCTGCTGAGAGGCACAAGGCTTTGTCCTGGCCCAGACAATGAAATGTCAATGTTTGTTACCATTTTGGCTTTCGGAGACCCTCAAACCTCAGAAAACAGTAATGAATAAAAAATGAGAAAACACCGGTTTTAATGGACACAATGTATCGTTCTGATATTACTGAAACATTCTAGGTTGGGTCTTAAGTTTGCAAAACTATTTCTTTTACCTGTTAAATGCGTATTGAAATGGGCATTTCTGGGCTGAAAGAATGGAACTTTTCATTTAACAACTGTCAAAATCAGACTTTTCAATATTTCAAAGCTTACTTCCTTTTTAAGACATTACATTCCTCAGAACCTACTCCTTACTGTCAAAAATTCAGTGCATCACTACTTTTCGATAGCAGCAAAGGAAGGAAAGTTTTTCCGAAAAATGCCCTGCCAGGTCTAATAAATTGTTTCTCAGTCATACTTGTCTTTAAGTTTTGATGAGTCCTGCAATGGCTCCATCTCAAAATGCATCATTAGAAGATGTGTCACTTATTGTATTTTTTTTTCCCAAAACAGGCAATGGAAAATTTCCTGAATCTTTTGGAGAAATGCTACTAGAAATCATGTGCAAATAAAAGAAATACTGGAAATGCTCACATTAGCCAGTTTCCTGGAGCCACTTAATAGCTGCTTCAGATAGAGATTCAAATCCTTCACCCTTTTGTGTTCAAGGTCCGTAAAAGGTAAATGCCATGAATGAGGAAACCTGCAAAAGAAGAATATTTGTAAGCATAACTCTTGTACTGTATTTGCTGAAAATATTTCCAAGCTGCACTTGGCAGAAGAAAGCCAAGATTTCCTGAGAGGTTTTGCAGGTAAGGGAAGAAATGTTTACAGAGTCCAGAGGATTGTTTAGCCCTGACTCAGTTTCTTCTAATAATTTGCTGGCAAATTGTCTTATACTGACTCACTTTTTCTGTCTAAATAATTAATTTAAAAAGCAAGTAAATAAATAAACAAATACTAAAAGACACTTCTCTGCATTTTATGGTCTCTAAATATATCTGAATAATTGGCCCTTGGTGATCCCAAGAAAACAGTGCCTTTTTATACAGCAGATCTCTGATCTCAGCCCAGAACCGACATACCCTTACCACAGAACATTGAGCACCAAAGCCTTACAGCAACAAAGTGACATTTGATGAATATATCATTGCTTGCATTTTTACCTCAGCTATTCTGAGTGCAGATAAGGTTTGTAGAGTGGGTCCCTGATCCCATATCTAATTTCAGGTACTAGCATCATAAAAATAATATATGAAAGCAAATGATCATCATAGTAAGAAAAATCAATCCCAACAAAAGCAATAACAAAAAAATAGCAAAGGTAATGTTCTTGCTGAATTTTTATTAAGACGAATTTAATTTTGGGTTAGTAAATAAATCACACATGCCTAAGATGGCCTTATGTCAATTTTCAAATACTTTGGTGGTTGAAAATGTTAAAACCTCCCATTTTTTCACTCAAATAATCTTTGCATGCTAGAGACAATGCATATTAGATCAGTCAAAAGGTTAGAGTTTTAACAACACACACAATCAATTTATATTAACCTTGCCCTGACAAAGGGTATTTATCTCTCGGGCTGAAGGAGCATTAGAAAAGCTATCTGTGCTAAATTGCACATAATGGGTTTTGTGATATGGATTGCTAATAGCAGGATTCGTAATTAACATTATGCTTTATGTCCTCTAATGCATGAGAGGGAGAAAGGCGGAAGGTTTGATCTGGTTGTGTCTCCTGTCCCACCACCACCACTGTGAATACTCAAGTGTGTCTTGTTTACAAACCTCATGTTTTTCTGCTATGCCTTTGTCTGTCCACCGGATCTCGAGAGGAAGCTGAAGGTTTCAGACAAAGGAGCTGTCTGGTTTGTGATACCCTGGAAAGGGACACTTTAGAAAGGCAGCTGGAAAATCCTGCAGGGAAAACCTCAGCACTGGTACAACTTAGTTTGCAATTAAACCAGCGAGGGACGAGGATGACATCAGCTGCATGGATGTGTGAACTTCTGCTGATTCCTGGAGGATTAGGGCTCCATTACGGGCTGCACAGATGGACAGGAAGAGGTGACTCTTCCCTCACAAAATCACAGTGGCAGGACACATAATGAGCAGGGAAAAGTGACACGACCCGGGACCATGACATATGGGAACAGCACAGATGAAAATAGAGCTCAGCTCATCTGGCACACAGAGACAGCCTGTGAATGGTCCGGGTGCCTCTGGGGCACAAAAGGACTTCTTTCAAGGGATGGGAGAGGAGAACTGTTTGGAAGCAGCTCAAAATGAATGGGTCTGTGTGACACAAAGGTGGAAAATGCAGGCCCTGAGAAGATGCATCCGAAGCGCAGTGGCCCAACAGAGGCCAGAGCAGCTGCAGATTGATAGCACCGATCGCTGCTGGAGTGAAGGACAACACAAACCTTGTGGTGGCAATGAGCCCTCTTTTAAAGGCTCTTGTGCTTTTGCTGAATCGTGTCTGTGGCTGAAAGTGGTCTTGCCCTTGTGAGTGTTCTTGTGCTAGAAAAGGTGAACTTTCCAACCTGACCCTCATCCTTGCATCTGCTTGAAGTAGATCAGAAAAATATAAACCTGCATATAAACCAGACAACCTGCACAGCACTTTCCATTTCCTGCTTGTCTGGGCATTATTCTCTGTATAAATTATGTCACTTACATGCTTTGTTGGGCGAAAAGATTCTTGGCACTTTACAAAACAATAATTAAACACAATTAATACCCTCTTGGAAGCCAAATGAGAAGGATGGTGCTTGAGTGCAAGGGCCTGCTTAGGGCAGCTGTGTTTCTAACTTTTAAATATGGGCTGAATGAACACGTCAATAGCAAAATTTCAGATTCTGACAACTCTGAGCTTTTGCCACTTGTTTCTTACAATACATTCAGTATTTAGCACTTGTAGGAAGCACTCTCATATTTCATTGTTTTCTCCTAATGAGACATGAATATGTACAATTTCACAGAATCAATACAAAGCAGAAACCGAGTCCTTTCTGTTAGCAGTTCCAATTATTCTAGCAATATTAAACATTTAACTTTTTAAATCAGACATTTTTAAACTGATTTTGTGGTTACATTGTGGAACACGGCTTTTTCCTTCCTTTGAAGTATCTGGCATCAGCCAGAGTCAGAGCTTTGTAACACACAGGCAGTCTAATGGTCTGATATGGCATGGCAGTTTCAGTAATAACTTCCTCTAAAGAAGTAATTAGGTTTTTATTATTAGAATAAAATCTGGGATACATGAAAAACCTCAAATTAATGAATTTCTGTTAGAAAACAACCCAAAACTTTAACATTAAAAACCATGCCTATCAAGAAACATCATAAAATGAATTGTTTAAACACAATCTCAGGGAAAGATCCCGCAGTGACAGGATACTGCTGGGACTGAATTATGGCAATAAAACACTGGAGCTCCTAGAGACAGCCTCAGTATACACAGATTAACCCTCTGTGAGTTCTGAAGTGCTCTTCAGCAGTGAAAATGTTGTGAAGGATTTTATTAGAGGCAGATTTATCTGGAAAATGGCTAGTACTATTTGTGAAATTCACTACAGGGTTCCTGAGGTTTATGTGTTTCTGAAGAGAAATATATTTTCTTTCAAAGGACTCTGCTCACCACAGGAAAAATTCATAAACAGGTACTTGTTAAATATTTTATTTTACAACCTAATGGTTAGCCTGCAAGTATCTCCAAATCAAAACCATAATTCAAGCACTTTCGGTCTTTGTTCAGTGAAATCTCAATTCTCACCAGCTGCTGCAAACCAGTTCATGTGAGAAAGCCATAATGAATCAAATTGGAGTCAATAAAATCCCCTCAGGAAGGAGAGAGATTCTTTAGAATTAACTATCCTTAAGCCATTTTACAGAATGCTTCTCACGAGCTTGGGGGAATATCAACTTGGGATCTGAAATTTGTAGACTTCAAGTCCAAACCATGTTGTTTGTGGCTATTTACTTCAGGTCAAACCCAAAGACCTTTCTCTTTTTCAAAGATACCACTTGAATCTCAGCTCGGTTCAAGTAAGCTGCTTGTATTTTAGGCCAGCTTTATGTTTTTTTGTAGTATGAGCATGAAGAAGGGCTTGTAAGAATGACTCAGAAGGACTGTCTAAGAGAGAACTACTTTATACTCAGTGGGTTATGCAGTATAATGTATTTAATTTATGTAGAAAAAATAACTCCACTTGTATTACTAAACCAGGGACAATCATTACATAAGGCAAAGCTGTTTTATACAAGACAGAAATAAACCGTGGGACTCACTGCCCCAGGAAACTGTAAGGAAATAACATTCAGAAAATGAAAAGCAGGAATGGACATGCACATTTATAAAAAGTAATATTCAGAATTATTGCAACTAAGGACAGCATATTTTTCAAAAGATATTAAAGCAAATGATGTGAGGCACAAAGTATTGGGTTTGGGGGCAGGACCGTACATGAGATTTTTGTATATTTCTCAGCTGGGGGTTACATGCATCTTGTTGTAAAAATGTTCATCATGGAGCTGGAGTCAGAGATTTCTGTCCTGACCCACTGTGAACATTCCCACACTGCTTTAACATATGGATCTTGCCATGAGTTTTGATAAACATCTCGCAGAAAATAAAAACTATTAAAGGCACCTTTAATGAAGTCAGCACCACTTACCCTGTAATTTCAGGAACAGTTTTGTCAGGCCCAAGCTATTCCCTTTTTCTTCTCTTATTAAAAAAGGAACAATAAAATATATAAAACTTAGACTGTCACAATGGTCTGTGATTAAGTTTCTTCTGGGGCTGAATAGAAGGCTTGATGGAATATGTCGCTCTGCCTTTGTGTTTCTAAAAATACCTCTGCTGTGAATATTCTCACAGATTTATCTGAGCACACAAGAGAGAACCACTTAACAGCGGAATAACATTCACTACCATGCTGCCTTACTCTGGGAGGGCGTGAGATGGGAATTGCTTCTGGAGATGGCTGTGAAGTTTTGAGAACTGGTCGAAGGATTTTTCCACGAAGGTGACCACATTGCAGGTCTGCACCACCTGGATGAGATACAGCTGTGTTGGGGAAGAGGGAGAGGCAGAGAAGAGAAATGGTCAGAGAGGCAAATTAAAAAGAAAATGTACAAGAGAATATATAGGGTGATTTTAACAAAGAAAAACCTTCCTTTAATGTAGTGCCAAGTGCCAGAGCATTCAGTTTGTAATTCACAGTCTTTGCTGCACAGAAAGAGAAACTCGCCTGGGTAGCACACAACTCAAACACTGAAAGATCACTGCAGTGTGTGAAAACTAATAGTGCACCATTAAAGCATCATATAACAGCCTCCAATTTCTATTAGGCTTCCTAATTTTGTGCCATGCTTTCCTTCTGGATGCTTTAATTAGCTCTTGATTTATTTTTCACTATAGGGAATGAACTGTTCTCCTTAATGGCTCCCTGCAAATATCTGTCTGCCTGGTGGTTCTGCTCCCTGGTAGCTCACTGCTTATAGCACCACTATTCATCCCATGGCGCTTTTAATGTGGCACAAGCACATCTTCTATAAAGGAAGAGGGGGAGTGTAGAAGCTCTTGAAAGAGTCATTAAAGATCCAGGCAAACGAGGGCAAGCAAAGAACATCATACATACCGAGTCAGGCCTTTTGCTGAACCCCAGGATGGTGGCCCTTGCGATTGACCTCTCTGTGTCCAGCATTGTCCATTCCTGGGGGATGGTGTCTAGAGCTGGAGGCTTTGCAGAGCTCCCCACTGACATCTGCACAAGCGTGTGGATGAAGTTATTGAGTTTCACGGGGAAGCACTCCAAACTTTCCTTTATTTTCCTGAAGAATCAACAAACAGAAGAGGTGCTATTCATGTATCTGTTTCATTTCCACTCCCTGACCCCTCTTTTCATGGCTGCAAGACCAAAAAAATCCCAGATTCTAAAGCCTACCTCACACATCCCCATACACAGCAGTCACTGCTATTTGCACATCCAGCCCCTGAGCTCTACTGCTTAAAGGAGTGCTCTTGCTAATGATGCCTGATGGTTTTTTGTCTTTTCTTTTTATATCCTTTTTATACATTTTTATACCCTTTCCCTTTCCTTGTACCCTTCACAAACACTCCTTGTCCCTCAGCCCTACATGTGGATAACCCTTGGAGGCTGAAATTGAGCTCAGCTTGGGGGTTCTCTGAGGGGAGCAGATGAAACATCCCGACTGTCTCCAAACCAGAGGCTCTAACCTTGGATGGAGCCTCCTCTCTGGAACATGTTTTTTAAACTCGGCTGTAGTCTCACTTGGTGGGGGGTAATTAGAATGGGGGACAATGACCTCATTTGTTCAGTTTCTTATTGGGGATTTTAGGTAGATCTGCTGATTTGTGAGCTCCATCAAATTGTATCCGCGTTGTACCCAGGGGGTGCTGCTCGGCTGTTCCCACCTGTGACGAGTTGTGCACCTGGGATCCCATTAAACCAAGGGAATGCCTGTTGCCCTGCACTGCTGGGGCTGCCTCTTGTTTTTACCAGCCCTTACAGCATCACTACAACCTGTCCCACGGCTTAACTTGGAGCAGCTGTTCCTCATGAGCTGGGTGCCACCAGCCTTCCTTCAGACACCAGGGGCCGGCAGAACAGTTCCGTGCGTGTTTTGAGGAGTACCAGGGTTGACCAGCACGTGCCCATCTTGCCGAGCAGGAGAGAAGGAGCTAGTTATGATTATGTTTATTTTTGGTTACACTAACCTCACGTGGGCTTGCACGTGTTTGCGCAAGGCTCTTGGACTCAATTTGTGATTTAGCTATGCATGATGTGTTGCTAAATCCTCTACCCAGTTCTTAAAAGCTCTATCCCTGTGGAACTGCTTAAGATGAATTTAAGAAAAAAAGAGAGAGAGAAATTTTCTCCTGATATCTCCCTCCATCTCATCCTGGTGCAAGGGGAGCCGGAAAAGGGTTTTGATTTCCGAGAGTCTTGAGATCTTTCATCAGAAAGACACAATAGATTAAAAGAACCCCTAGATGAACATGTAGATATGTACTGCAAATATGAAAGTGAACTTGACTTGAGAAATAACACTGCAAGATAATCCCAGGTCTTTGAAGAGTGAGATGCAGTACTCATTATAAAACACTTGCTCTCTTGAATTCAATTGTTAATTGAATTTTTAAGACCCGTTAACTTTTCATGGCATTTTTTTTTTTGTTTCCCTGCTTATTTCTACAGCTCTCTGAAGATATCCCAGATCTGCTCTGATGTTATAGAACAACAACCCGTTAGTTTCAAGACCTGTGGCAGTAAACCTCTACCAAATTGTTGGGGTTAGGTTGTGTTTTCTTTTTTATTTTTTTTTCTCCCAATTTTGGATTATATCTAACTAGGTTACCAGGGCTGACAACACCCTTAACCACCTTCATCAGGCCTTGTTCAAAGCCCAGCAAATGCTTCACCTGTCATTGCAAATTAGCTTCTTATTCACAGGTTGCTGGAATGCGCAGTGCAATCATTTGAAATCAACCCCGTTCATGGCATTAGCCTCATTTCCATGATCTCAGCTGCTCTGGCTAAAGTCTGCAGCTTCACAGATGAACCCAAACCAGAAAGGATAAGGAATATTCTACCTGCAGACAGCTCCCCAGCTCACCCCCCTGAAATTCAGATTTTATTCCGAATAGTGTGCGAATTTATCATGCACTAATCAGACATAGTAAACTGAGGCAAGATGGATGCATTCCTCTTAATGTAATACAAGGAAAGGTACCTCAGAATTGATTTGGTTAATTATCTTAATTATTAATTACGTTCTTCAGAAACAGATACATGCAAACTATTTAATAAATTAAACAAATTAACAGTCTGATGTAAAACAAGAAAACAAATCTCATTTCAAAATATTAGTACAAAATCAATTCGGTGATGATTAACCAGGCTGCATCAGAGGTGAACTTTTCCTTTTTAACTCCTATGTATTTAATTTAATATGCAGCTTAAACACTTCTTAAATCACGGAGACTTTAGGTTATAGAAGCTATAACTGGCCATTTTATAGCAGAGCAGTTAGGGAATTTGCCACATTACTACGAGAGGCACGTTAACTTTGCAGCTAAACACTGCATTTTAATTTGCATAAAACAGGCCTCAGCTTGTAAATTAGTACTAATTCAGACATCATCACTGCACAGCACTGCCTGATATCAGACCACCACTATTCCTTCCATGGGTCCATTAGGTTTCTAAAATACTTTTAAAACCCAGATTGCTAATCAAGTCCTTTAAATCTAAACAGAGCCTTGTGTTGTCATTGTTGCAGATTTTCCCTGTGAGTTATTTGAAATGATTATGTTTAAAATCAAATAGGAACAGAAGTAGAAGTTGTTTTCTCCCCTTCTCAACAGTCTTTTTAGTCTGTATGCAGTCCTCCTTGTTAGGACAGAAAACATTAAGCAAACCGTATTAGATGTAATCAAGAAAGATTCAAGGCCTCTTTTGCTGTCCTGATGCTACCTCAGAGCATGTCTTCCCAGCAAGGTGGAACAGCTCTGCTTGGGGTTCCCTGCACTTCCTTTCAAGGGCAAATTGGCTTAAGAAAAGCCCCTTTCCCAAAATCTGGTTCCTAACTATAGATGGGGCAATGGGGTGCATCAAACCCATGGGTCTCATCCTTTTGAGATTCTGCAGTTCATGTCTGGCCTGGGTGAGTTCAGTGTCCCAGTTTATCTCACCGAGGTACCTGATTCCCCTTTCTGCTGGCAGTTTTAAAGTTCATCCTCAGGACCAGTGCTGGAAATCTCTCCTTGAAGTCTCCCAGATCCCCACACACCTTCTTTTCTCTATGGCCACATTAAGCTTAGCAATAGTCAAAAGAAGTCAGGTCTTGGGTATTCTTCGTAAAATTCCTCCTCTTGCTCCCTGGCCATTAGGACCTTTGTCTGTGCCAAAGCTGGCTCTGCCATCACAAAGATGACAAAAAGTTTCTTATTTATTTCGGAGCTCTGGTAGCCCAAGCTGCATAGAAAATTAGTGCCTGATCATCTACAGATAACTAAACTAAGTGAGCAATACAAAGGGCACTAAAAGCACAGGTTAATCAGAACAAAACAGGAAGCTGTCATTAACTAGAGTAATATTAGCAGTGAATCCAAATATTGCCAACACAGTTTTCAGAGAGAAAAATGCTATTTTCCCCATGACAATAACTGCTTACCATGCAGATTGGTGTCTGACCTACTTCTCAGAACAGGGAGTTAAATATCTGGGATTATTGGAAAGTAATGGCTTTCTGCTTTGCACCTGTTGAATTGACTTTGAATTTCAGATTTGGCTTCAGTCTTTCTACAGAGCTGTCAAATTACAGTATCAGGTAAAACATGAACAGACTGGCTGGCTGCTTGTGTAAAAGGAGATGGATGAAAAGTCTGGCTAATGTTTTGCAAGAGTGACTGGTGGTGGTTTGTGACTTGAGTTTTGGGAAGCAGACATTTCCTATGGGACAGGTATTCTGAGGGCTGGTGCTTAGATTTTTCTGGACACACCAGCCTTTATACACAGCACACACGAGCATTATTACTGACTAGTTACTAAGGTCTCAGTCCTGGTGGATATTTCTTCATCATTCTTGTGGGTATCCTGCTTTTCATTTCCATCTGAAATGGAAGGCCTGAAAATCATTTAGAGTATAATGTGCAGAATTTATTTTCATGGGATTCTCAGATGTTAATGAGCATTTTATTATTTCTATTCCACATTTCCACCCATGAATTTACCAAGCTCCGTTTTAAAACAAGTTGAATAGTATGCCCCATACTCTTAAAAGAGTTTTCCAGAATATTACTGCTTTCAGCAACAGATCTTTTATAACATCAATTCCTCAAAAGCCATGAATTCAAGGAGGAAGCCTGACTTCTATTCCTTTGGGGCACATACACCACAATCTTTACAGACTGCTTGAACACCACTGAAATAAAGTTTAGTGCTACAGTTTTGTCTATGCCCTTTCAGATGCCACCAACTTTCACGGAGTTTCACCTGTTTGGGAAATTTCTTGCTGAAACATCCGCAGCCACCTGAGACACAGAGGCAGGCTGATCAGTTTGAGATCAGCATCACGTTCTGAAAGGAGTTACTGTGGATTGTGCAGCTTGGAAACTGCTGGCATTTGTGGTTTGAAGTGGATATGCTTGACCTGGGCACTGACAGGTACCTAAAAAATGAGTCCATTAATAAATAAACAAAGGCAGCAGCTGACCCAAGCAGCACCCCCCTCAATCAGGCTGCTGAAGATGTGCAGTCTGCTCCCCTGGTAATTGTCAGATCCACCCTGCATCTCCTATTCATGGGTTTCTCTGAGTGGGTTAGATTGCACCCTGCAATCAATTGAAATCAACTCCATTCACTGCATTAGGCTAACTTCATGCTCTTAAAACCAATTTTAAATATACATCCCTGTGCAGGCAAATTAAAAATGGCAGGCGGCCTGCCACACCATGCTGACATTTGAAGACATCTGCAGAAAACCATATTGGAAATTTATATCCAGGGGTAAGATGGGTTTCCGGTTTCTGATAAAACTCTGTTGTCAGGGGGAGAGGAAAGAAGGGAGGGGTAAGGATCAGATTGAGTTTCAAGGATCAAACTGAGTTCAGGGCAGATGCTGGAGAGACAAGGATGTTTCATTTGGCAGGAGGTGCTCAGGACTGACAAAGGAACACAGAAACTCTTGTTTCCCTCTCAACTGGGGCATTGTTTATGCCCGATGGGAGGCTGTGACCTTGCAGAGGGCTGGGAGCCTTAACGCCGCTGCTCATCAGCTCCTAATGGGGGACTGACCCCATGTGAGGAGAACTGCACACAAATGAGACCACTGACGGCTGCACATGGCTTAAATCACCACTGAAACCAAAGGAATTCAGGAGAATCCAGAATGTTTTATGAGCCTGAAGGGGGTCAGCGTATTACAGCCCAAACCCCGACACAATTGTTCTGCCCTAAGAGGTGACGGCAAGGAACAAATTAACATTGTCCTGCCAGGAGTATTGGTGACATCATTCATCATTTTGTGTTGTTTTTAAACAGCAGCAGGGCCAATGTCAGTGTTATTGCTAAAACCAAACCCAGAAAATTGCTAAAAGCAATGCATTTCTACAGAAATACAGAGAAATACTGTTCTCCTGTTTCCACCAGCAAAAGATTGGGATTTTCTGTAGATACATTATATGATTGAATCTGAAAGATTACAATAGCTACCTTGTACTCAGAACAAGAAACAACTTTCTGTTGGCCATGTTTAACATTCCAATGACCACACTCCTTGTCTAGAAAAGAACTTTTAAAAAGCAATGAAGTGTTTTTGGAAGCAATTATGGAGAAAAAGGACCTACAAATCGTGAGGGATTTGAGAACTACTAGAAGTTGTGCTAATAATCAGAACTTGCAATTTCCTTGTCTTTCTAATGGCAGCTTGAAAAGCAGATACAGGAATAAGCTAGCAATTGACCATGAAAAGAATGTAACTGGATTCTTTCTCATAACAATATTTTGTATAACAAGGAGATAAGGAATAAAGATGATGTAGGTAACACAAAGCTTACAAAAATCTCAATATATTAACATTCCTAAAGCCAGGTTGGAAAGTGTTTTTACAGAGAGACACTTTCTGCATAGATCTGAGTACCAGGCCATCCCAAAGTCTTTATTTTGAAAAGTACCTGGATACAATTTCCGGAAGTTAAAATCCTACTAAGACATGAGGCCTGATATTCTGCCCATGTTCAAACAAATTGAAATGTTAATACAGTTTTTGAATTAACACAAATAATGTTCAAATGAATAGAAATCAGAATAAAGAAGAAAAAAAAGCTCCAAGAGAAATGAGATCCATGGAAATTCATGAACTAATGTAAAGGGATTTTCTTCTTGCAAATGAGCATATATAATACAAAGCTATCCTAAGAATATTAATGAATAAAATGTGCACTCTAGCAATATCTGTCTTTTCTACGTGATGTAATGATCTCTATGGACAATAACAAACCTTCAACATTCTGAAGGAAATTGAAACAACAGCTCTAGAGTTCACAGAATGCATTTTAGGAGAAAATGCAGCTTCAAATACGAACAGAGCCCACAGCACAACTGCTTTGTTGGTGTGCAGGAATTGAGTGGGATTTCCACTCTGACAGCCTTCATTTCCTTACCACCACCCCTAACAAGAAATCTGGGGGGAAGAAGGACATGCTGGCCTCTGAGCCTCAGATTTCCTAAGCCTGACACAAGCCTCTACCAGGCAACAAAGCACAGCAGCTCTTCTTCCAAAGTAGCCTTGGCCTTATTCCACATGCTTTGGCTGAGGAAGAGTGCAGGAGAATTCCCACCCTGAAGTCCCAACCCTCAAAGAAAGGGTGTGGGGGGACACAGCTCTGTCCTGAGCCAAGTCTTCATCCTTATTCTCCCAGCTAAGGAAGGCTGCAGTGGTGCCCACCCTAACCATGAGTGACCCAGCTGAAAACTGACCCTTTCCACCTCCAGAGGGGCACCAGCTCTGAGCTTTGCATGGCACTAATGCAATTTTCACTCTGAAGACTCCGATTTTCCTGCTTCTTTTGTATATCCCAGCCCTTTTTCACTAACTAAATGAACTGGGTATTTTACCCACAAGAGATAGACACATCCACCCAACCTATTTGACAGAATCAAGACTTTTACAGTTTAATTAGAAGCTGCATGTTTCCTATTTGAAGTGGAAATACAAGTCTGTAATTTGGGAATATGTGAAATTTTAAAGGAAAGGATTAGGTAGGAGTTGATGGTAAATATGAAGCTGCAATTAAATTTTAAAATATAACAATCTTGCTAAGGGGCAGGAGTGAAAGCATATAAAAAAAACAAGTGTTACAGGAGAAGGAACTCAGTGCTATTCTGTGTTTAAAGTCATAAAACAATAGTTTTGTTTGACAAGTTCTTCTCTTTATTTTCAAAGAAAGCCTGTCCTTAAAGTCTCTAGATCTCCGTCCCAGCTTTCTCCATTGGTTTTCTCAGATTGTAGCAGATTCTAGTACATGGAAAGGAGACATAAACAGCAAATTTTAACTGCCCAAAACCTGCATATGGTCAGAAGAGTCTGGGTTGCTTTGCACTTGTAGAGGGTGCCCAGGGAAAGTGAATTCCCAGTCCTTGGGGGATGATGGTGCTGCTCGGGGCAGCCTCTGGCAGGAAGGTTTTGTCTCATGCTGTGCCTGGAATTGCAAAGTGGGTTTCCAGTTCCAGATAAGACTTCACTCATTCCATCTGCAGCATCATCACATCAACAGCTGGAATTACAGGTAATGCAGAGGCCTGGGCTGAATCAGGACTGAGGGCCTTAGGCTGACTTTATGCACATCAGCTGCAGCTCCTCATCATTAATCCCCAGACAGTATCACAAACAGGTGGAAGGTTTCATTACCCCAACACAAATGAAACTTTAACTGTATCTATATTCACACATCAGGCTTTTCTGTGATTGAGCTGTGAATTGTTTAAAAGCAACCATCAGCATTGTTTTGCAGATGGAGAAACTATGGCCAGCAGAGGGAAAGTAACTTCTCTGAGGCAACACAGAAGGTCAAAAGAGGAAGAGAAAAAGGAGTAAAATGCAGAAATTGAAGGCTGTCACTCAGACCATTAACAAGCTGAAACTATTTAAGCAGTCCAAATCCCTTTGCATGCAGCTGCTGCATTCAAAAGCAGAGAGAAAACCTGACTAGATACAAATCAGGATGGTTGCACCATGAAAGAAATCTCCAGGCACTGAGTAAGTGACTTGTTACAAGTGTACCACAAATGCACAACTGTTTCTTCCAGAAACCTGAGGAAATTGTTTAAAACATGCATAAGGAATGATTTTTTAAAAGTAAACATGTGAAGACTGATTATCCTTTGGTGTAATTTCCCTGATTACAGCTTCTTAACATAAGAGCGAAATTGCTTCATGCGTGAAGAAGACAAGGTTTCTAGATTATATTCTGGTTTTACCTCGTAAAGTAGCTTGTAGCCTGGAGATCTGAGTCCTGAGGCCGGAGGTTATCATACACATATTTCAGATCCTGGATGCTGTTTAGCTCGGGCAATCCTGCATGCAGCATCTAAAAGTAAAGAAATATTGGATCATTAGTCCACTGTTCTATTGAAAAGGAATTTAAATGAAGAGGGCCTGAGTGGGAGAAGAAAGGTTTTACACCAAAACATCTTGTGAAACAGTGCTGCTGATCTGAAAAGTGGTTCTGATGCCAGAGCAAGGCCTGGAATAATAAAATGAATATACTACATTGTAAACCTTCACACTGAGGCACCTGAAAGAGGCACGGGTCAGAATCAACGATCCATTGTGGTTATTTATTTTCTCTGTGCATACCATAACCTCAAGGTGTGCACTGCTAAGCCTCCTTCAGAGCCTTCTAATGGTGATAAAAGGAAAGTGACCAAATTCAGCCACCTGAGCAATTGTAACCACATTCCTGTTACACTCACAGTGTTGTCTGAGCCCTAATTCAATTTAGTGCAACATCACCCTCTCGTTTGTAACTCCTGCTTCCACCATCACTGCTCTGGACTCCTCCTGCAAAGGGGTCACAGATTCTCTCCCTCTGCAGTCAAAGGAGGAGAAAAGCTTCTTCAGACACTGATTCAGGGCTGGAGCCCTGAGGTGGGCAGGGAGAACTGCCCTCTGGAGAGGGGATCGTTCTCCATCGACGAGGGACAGAACTGTTCCAGTTGTTTGGCCAGATCAGAGTCAAAAAAACCAGTAATGCCAATATTCCCCTTGCAAAGTAAAAACTAGACAGCTGAATGTGTCCAATTGCCCACACAGCTCTCTCCAGACATTTTCAAATGTCAACAACAACAATAAAATTTACTCAACTTCAAAAGCTACTGATTTTTCTCAACAATCACAGCAAGCTGGGAGTGATGCTTTTTTTGTGTGTAATGCAGAAAAACATCACTCCTTCACATTGCTCAGAAGGAAATGTATCTGAATTTGCAGTCACTACTGTGTATTCTTCATTGATATTTATGTCTAGCTCAGACAGAAAGACCCACTGAGTTTTTCAAGTAACAGCAAAGAAGAAAAGGAAGCACTGATTTCATTCCAAGGTTATTCCTTCAAACATTCTCAATATCTGTGCATTTTCTTTCTGGCATTATGAGGAAAATCTTGCTGAGCCCCATTGTGAGCTACCACTGGACAGTTGGATTGCTGTCTTCACAGAGTTTTGGCTGCCAAGGAACAGAGAGGCAGAAAGCTCAGTGAGGTGAATGAAAGCGAGTTGACAGCAGGGACAATAACAATACTGAGCACT
>VYZT01021154.1:72687-88490 GCA_013400735.1 Pomatostomus ruficeps
AACAGGCTTTATCTCTTGCCTAAGCTAAGGTCTCTGATTCATCATTTGTTAACATCGAGTTTCCCCCTGCAAACTGAGTCAGAGCAGCTACTCCTTTGTGCCCCTTTGCCTGTACAAAATGCAAGGGAATGTGACTTAACTAAAAGCCCTTTCAGTGTGGGCCAGTGGAAGGTAGGGAGGGGGTAAATCATGAGATTTGTTCACATCTGCTCCATAGGGTGACTGTGCTGGCAGTTCAGTGACAGGGCTGCAGAGAGCTGAGCTTAGACACGCTTACAGCTCCTAGGACAGACCCAGCATCTGCAGTGTGCTGCCCCAGGGACTCCGCTGGAACTCTCCCACAGAACAAGGAACGTGGCAGGACTCCTAACGGGAACACAGAATCTTGTTGGAGGCACCTCTTGGTGGATTTCACTCTGGCTGCAGTACCCAGCCTCTGCTGTCTGCTGTCTCTAGTTCTGCCGCAGCCTGAGCACTGAATTTATTCACGTATGTCCCGGAATTTCAGCCATTCTGAGCAGTTAGCTGATGGTGGACTTCGGAAGAGTCCTAAACAGATCCTCCCTGAAAGGAGACCTACTCTGCTTTAGGAACATGTCTTGAATAGTTTCAGATATCATCTTGTTGCAGCCATTGACTGGAGAGGAAGCTCACCTGGTGAGGAAGCACTCCTGGTAAGGAAGCACCCCTGGTGAGGAAGAACCCCTGGTGAGGAAGCAGCCCTGGTGAGGAAGCAGCCTGGTGAGGAAGGAGCCCTGGTGAGGGAATACCCCTGTTGAAGAAGCACCCTGGTGAGGAATCACCCCTGTGTCCAGCTAAGGCCCCTCTGAGCTGAGCCAGGCTCCTCTGTTCCCACAGACACAGATGATAAATCAGCCTGCACCCAGCCACCAGCAATCACTGCAAACACCATTGAGGCAGAGTGAAATCCTCTCTGCACTTCCCCATGCTCAATACCCATATCTGAGAGTGCTCAGCACAGCACTCCTGCGGCCTTACATCATCTCCTAACACTATCAAATTTTCTGTGTTTGTTAGAGTTTATTACCAACCCTATTGATAAACCACTCGAGAGTTAATTCACAAGGAGATTGGAGCAATTCCTCTTGTTAACAGAGATTGCTGGACGATTGCTTTTTGTGTCCTGACTGACCCTCAGAAGTGTAAAAGGTTTTAAAACTGAGACCTAAAATGTGCCTTAAAAGAAACAGAACAAGTAGGGTTATATGCCATACCCATGGAATATTCAGCTAGCAGGTCTTTTCAGTATGAGATGGATATTTAGAAAACACTGTAATAGATGGTTGCAGGGGATTTGTATATCATCAGGCAAAATAGAGAAATAAACCAGTGATGAAGAAATTGAATAGCAAAGAAATTCCTTGGGGCAAGGGATGAAATCCTATATGAATTAAATATATCACTATGCTTTCCAGCTAAGGATGAAGGACAAAGGCATAGTGTGCAGAACAAGCAAAAAAAAAAAAAAAAAAAAACCAAAAAAAAACCCCCACAAAAAAAGAGATTAATTAAAAAGTGCTTGATGTATACTTGACTGTGTGTGAGAACAGCTTCCCCTGAATAGAAATGTACATTTGAGTGTGTGTGAGAACAGCTCCCCTGAACACAGAAAAGTGTGTTCGGAAAGCTTTCAGAGAAAGGGATGATCCAATGCAATGTTTCTGATGGGAGCAGGGATGAGAAAACACACATTTCTATAAAGAGTTACACTTTGAAAAGGATAACAAATAAAACTATCATCAAAGTGGACAGTGACCATGATGTCTTTTCCCCCTTTTACTTCTATTTTATTGTTAAACTTCCCACCTCTAGAGCCGTATCCTATAAAAAATCAGGGTGAATAATAGAACCAGAAGAAGGGAAAAGGAGGAGAATTTGATAGGAAGTCACTTAAATACCTCTCCCAAAGCAGAGGGAATTCTGCTGATGGCTCTGGAAGCATCAAGCAGCTTCTCCAGCCCACATGATTGTTAACAGGAATACATGAAAACCCCTTCAAGAAAATGAAGAGAGAAAAGCAGTTTATGCCACCCTTGGAGCAAAGGAAAAGCCAGGAAGGATCCTGTACCACTCAGGGCAGACAGAGACAACAGAAGTGCACTTGAACCCCCTGGCTGCAGTTTTCCTGTGTTCCCAGACTCAGCTTGGCCTTTTGCTGTTCAGTTTGGGGCAATTAGAGGCACTTGGCTCTTAGAAATGATGGACTTCCCTGATAAATTCAAACCCCTTCAGGCCTTGTCACCTTGGAGATGACGCTCTTTCACCTACAGGTCTTTGTGCATATTCCCCCTTTCATTCTTTATGTGTGTGACAGTCTTTAAACATCTGTGTAATCTTATTAAAATAATTTGGGCTACTAAGGGGCTTTAAGTAATGAAATGAAATCTTTCCAAGGTTTCAGTCAGAGATTTCTGGAGGGTGGCATACAGGAAGTCCTGAAAGTGAATAGTGGCAAAGAATTAGGAGTTACCAGTTCACAGAAACTAATAAACCCAGACCCCTCATGTTGGAAAAATAAATATAAACTGCAGAGAATGAATTCCTAATGAGACATATTGGAAATTCCTTCTGAAATCTTTCAACATCTAATACAGGTTGGTACAAGTTTTCATGTAGAAATTTAGAAAATGAAGTGATTATATTTTTAAGTTTTTACTTTCAAGTTTTAGACTCCATATGAGTACTCTAAATAAAATTAGGAAAAAAAAGCCCAAAAAGTAAAATGTGTTATTCTCAAATTCTTCCTTCCCTGTTTTTCTTCTTTTTAGAAAAAAAAGAGGACAAATGCAGATACAATACAGTCAAAAAATGCAGATACAACTTATTTTTCCATGTCCATATGCCAACATTTCTGTTTTAGAAAGAAATACCTGAAGGGAAATGTTTTTGTGTTTTTTTGGTTTTTTTTTTAGGTTATTAACACTAAAAACAAAATGTATTACTTTCAAATAAAAAGAGGCACTTCTACATTTTTATATACTCAGATGTTCTGAAATACTTCTCAGTATAATAAAACACCAACCTGGGAAGAAAGTGTGGGAAACCTAATTTTCCCATCTTTTTGAAACTTCCCTAATAACTGGGCTTTCCCAATGGAATAGTTAGGCTGCCTCTAGTAATTAACTTTGTAGAAGAAAACCAGCCTAGCAGATTTAAATTCTGGGAAAACCATGCCAAGAGCCAGGATTAGTTTGGCAAGGAGACAAGAGGGTCTCTGTGATTGAGCTCAGGGGAAAGAAAAGGCCAGTGAGTGCTGGCTGCAATCAGGGTGATGGGGTATTTCAGGGAAAGAATGGACACTGATGTTATCCAAAGGAGGATTTGCAGCGTGCCATGAGCTGCACTGCCTCACGTCTCTCCAGCACGCCTCACACACACATCACCGGCTGAAAAATTAGAGATGACAGTGCTGGAAGTGTCTGGGGCTGGGGAGGATGTGGCTGCTGAATTTTGGATTAGTTCAGTTAGCACAGGATTTAAATAAATCTCCTGCTGCTTAATTCACCGAGGAAGAAATGTCCAAAAGGAGCTGGTCAGAAGTGAAAGGAAGAGAACAAAGGCAAGGGAAGCATGGCAGGTACAACCATGAGCCAGACGCCTTCTTCCAGACTGTTTGATGACTGACCTAGTCCTGGATGATCATCTGGATAATATTACACCTTTTTATGTGTCAATGGGTCCAAGATGATTACCACAGGACACTCGGTGGGTGAAGAATAAGACAGTTATATGAAGAAATTAAACAAAAAATATTTCCTCCTACAGTTTGAACTGTACCTGCAGACTTGTCTGTTTTGGGGGAATGTAGGGCCAAAAGTGGAGGCTGGGTTGGAGAAGGAAAGGATTGTTTTAGTACTGCTAACAAAACGTGTCATTCAGTGTGATTTAAAAAAAAATAGAAAGAAGAGATAATGAAACCTCATAGTTCCGTAGGAAAGTTCCCTGTGGAATAATTCCTTGGGAATAATTCTTCTGCCAAGCTCTGTTATTATGCTATTGGTTAGATACACTATAAGTGTTCCTCCAACACTTCTGAAATATTAGCTCCAGATCCAAGAAGAGACAAGTCATTAGCACTATTTAAAGTATTTACTGCACTGTGAAGGCACATGTAGACAGAAAGTTCCTGGTTCCTCTTCCCTCTTGAATCAGAAAGAACGGATTTTTGAGTTGGAATCAAAACTGAGCAGATTTATTGGATATCATTTAAAGATGAGGGTAGGAATTAGAAAAGTTTACTTATCCCCTTCTGAGGTCTTGTAATACAACCAGGAATGCAAAAGTGAGCATGACTGGATGAATCGTATCAACTTCAAAAGGTTCTCTGAAGACTCATACCGGCTGTGATAGAAGGAGCTGCAGCCCCTGTGTGTGTGTGCCCCTGAGCTCTCCCGGCACTTCCCTGCCAGCAGGAGAAGCACTCCACACACAGGGTATGGCAGAAGACAACCTCAGGAAGCTTCATGAGGAGTTATATTTTTGTAATGGCAAAAAGCCATTTTTGCCATTTTCTCACTCCATGAGAACAGGCAATGGACAACTGTGGCAATCAGCCTGCAGAGTTCTCTAAGGAGTGATAGCTTTAAACATCTCAGGCAGGGACTCCTTTTCTGCCAGCCTTCAGTGATCTGCACAGATTTCATTTTACACTCACACTCAAAAAGGTTTGTATGGTGTGTGTAAATTCCAGGTTTAGGGGGTTGCATCAGATGCTCTGTCTTCCTTAAAGCTCCTACAGAACCTCAGAAATGTATGTGGAATATCTACTGTACAACCCCCAAGGGTCAGCACTAATAATTCTAAAGGTTTGACAGCATTGTGCTGCTGTTTTTTCAATATTATTTTCGAGTATGATATTTTGGGAGTACAAAAAACTCAAATAAAAACTTAATAAGAACTCAAATAAAAGTACAAAATAAGAGCTGTTTAAGAAACCTGAGGCTAAATCTGTTTCAGGACTTGTCTTTTGGGAATGAGTAAATGTAAACAGCACTGAGAGCTTCAAATTTTGAGAGAACCTGACATTTGTGGGGTGTAAAAATATGTTATCCCTGTGTTCCAAACAGAATGTTGCATTTCATGAAGGTGCATACAGCCCATAAGAACAATAGTCATTAATGCTGTATCACTAATACATCAATATTGTATTATTCATGCATTAACACTGTATCACTAATACATTAATACTGTATTTGCTCAGTTGCACCTAGGCTTGAGGAAAACAATGATTATCCCATGGTGTTCACAACCACTCTTAGGTGGGATATCCAGTTTTCCTAAGGAATCATGAGGGCAGTCCAGGAATGGAGGTCCTAAATAGATGATTTTATTCCATGGTTTAAAAGCAACATACTGCACTGAGAAACAGGAGAAGAGGCTGCTGCTTGTGGAAGTGATATTTTAAGAACTTTTCAGAGACTTAATAAGAAGGTGTAGGATAGCTGAGATGTAATCCAGCAACATTAATATCTATTTTTATTATTGCTATTACATTATGTAAATCTGGTTGTTGTGTCCCCTCCTGTATTTGCTTCATCCTATTGTTCAACTAGATAATTCTTTGTTTATCTAAAATTACTACTGAAGGAAATTCCTGTTAGGTTCCAGAAGGAGTTTTGCTGTAGAGAAGGATGTAGCCCTTGACAAGGAGAGTGCATGAGTATGTTTTTATTACTCTGTTCTGCTTTATTCTTTTCACAGCAAATAAGGAGGATTAAGGGCGCATATCTTGAGTGATGGATGATAATTCTGAGCACTGCAACTAAAACTTTTGACTGCCTGGCTTAGAAGTACTTATTATCCTCATCAGCTTCCCTTATGTCAATACTCCCATCCATGCTGGTATGTCTGTCTAACACACTGAGATAGTCTAGAGCAGACAAAGGCCAGCTCAACAACAACAACAACAACCAAAAAAAAAAAAAAAAGAAAGTGAAGAATTAGCTCAAACTTAATTCTGATACTTGTTCTGGAAGTTATTAGGAAACATGGAGGAAAGACATACACACATTGGTCATCTTGTCACTAGAAGGGATCATTCATCTATTTTTTGCTCTGCTAGAAACCTCCTTTGTGTTTTGGACATACTTGCATTATCCTGCCTATTTTTATTCCTTTGCAATTCATTCCTTCATTTGATGTTCACATTAGGAACTTGGATACATGATCACACTATTTTGTTTATCCTTACCATGGCATAGTTACATCACACACGCAAAGGTAAATCAGATATTTGCAAAACAATCCTTGAGCTCGGCGTGGTTTCATGTGGAACTTCAAGAGATAATGAAAAAGTTTGCAAATTTGCCCAAAGAGGCATATTGTAATTGTTCTCCATGTCTATTTGGAAAATTTGGTTCCTTCCCTGAATATGGGAAGAAAGTTGCCAATTCGACAATACATGGATTTGAATCCATTTTAGGAACACTCCTCTGTTAGGGAAAAAAACACAGTGAGCATCAGAATTCTTCTGGCATAGGCCGGTCTTGTATTCTGGCCACTGCTGAACTGCGTCATTCCAATCTCTGACCAAACAAGGATTTACGTTTTTCTTTTACACTTAAAAGGGACCTCCAATATCTTTTAATTCCTCTTCCAGTCATTCCTACATATTTTAGAAGTTTCAAGAAACAAAATAATATGTTTTTGATAATAGACAAAGAAAAAAAAACCCATAATCTCATTTGTATTTTTTTATGGGAGCTGATAAGGCTGAGAAATTTCAGAACAAGTTTACTATGTTTGTTACTGTAGATATTTACCTTCTTATGCTTCCAAACATCTGTGCATGACCCAAAAACTTTCCAAAATCGATGTGGAACATGTGTCCAGCTTTTGTCAGCATTATGTTGTCACTGTGTCGATCACAGACTCCCAGGATGAAGGTAACAACACACCAGCCAGCACAGGAATAAAAGAAATTCCTTACTGCCTAGGGAGCAAAACAAAAGCACTCTTACATGAAATATCCACATTTACTTGTTTGCCATGCTAATAAAAATAATAATCATAAAAAGTAGCTCTAGAAATGCTAAGATTGTTGGTACAATTTTAACAGGGAATATTGAAAAGAGATTCATTAGACAGGTCTGAGTAGGAAAGGTGTAAGAATGGCACTCCAACTTTTCAAAGTTACAGTGCAAGAGCAATTTTATGCATGAGGTTTTCACCTTGTGTTCCAGAGATAACTGGAAGAAAACTTTGAGGTGAAAGCTGCCTAAAAAAGCAAATTTCTTGGCAGAAATTTTCTGTTCAGTGTTCTGCGGGTATATTGCAAAAACAATCATTAGGAAATGATTTGAAAATGCACAAATTTAACCACTTGCTTTGGAAAGGATGGAGGTTGTTTTACATCCTCTGCACCGTTATGTACCCACAGAGCTTTTTTTCTTCTCCAGAACTCAGTTCACGCTCCCTGAATCTGAATCACCATGTACACAATGCAATACAGAAACCCAAACCATCCTAGTCTGGATCTTTTTGGCCAAAACCTGCATTAGCCAAGGCAAAGGATAATTTTGGCTTTCAGGGTGCCCCTGCAATGGCTTGGAGCACCGGGCAAGACCAAGGCCACAGCACAGGAGTTGGCTGAATTTTAAGTCCAACTGTGCCACTTTGATGACCTTGGGTAGAACACTGAAGCTTTCTGTGATTTTGCTCACCCAGCTGTAAAATGAGGATATTAAAGCTTGCTCTGCACCAGTTTCCTAAGCACCTTCGATCCAGTACTGTGTGAGTAAAAAATTATGACAGAGTAAAAAAAGAGAAAGGTTCACTAGCAAGCATAAAGGGAGTGCAAAGTAGTGATTTTATGCATACCCCATGTAATCAGATCTGACTGCATTTTATATACGAAAAAGTTGGAAGAAATTGGATGGGAATTGGTTTTAGAATATTCCACATTAATGGTACTTTTTACAAACAGCAGCAGCAGCAAGAAATCGAGTTTTCAAAAAATAATTAGCGGTATCTCACTTTTGAATTGTTGTCTGCACTTCTACCAGAAAACTGTAAACCCACAAACCTGTAAAAAAAACCCATTCTACACAGATTGTTCCTGTTTAATTAGATCAAATGATGGATGAGGAATTCAAGTGTTCTTAGTCAAAATTCAGATGAAAAAATGCCTATGGAATAATTAAAAAATTACTAAAGTTTAGCAAACATATTTATACTACACATATACTAACAAACTGCTATAAAACAATTTCATTTTCAGAGTGGTAAACATTCAAAGAACTCCTTTAAGTTGAAAATTTTGGCCACTAATTTATCATTGGCACAGAAATAGGATTATAAAAATTCTCCTAGAAACACAAAAATTGAAAAGTTTTTCAGGGGCCTCAGAACATGCTCACCCAGCAAGGAATTGATGGAAAGATTTCCTTGGAAAACCTTTGCTTCTATAAATAAAATTTCCAATCGTTTGGCTCATGCATAACATCTAATTTCACAAAATCAGCTGCATTACATGAGACCCCATGAGAACATGTGACAAGAAAAGAATGCTTTTCTGTATTTCGACTATGACTAGGTGGTTTTGATAAAACAGCTTTCTGAAAATGTGGGTATTGGCATGGTCATTCCTAAATATGGGAAATCTGCCAAGGATTTATATGGTTCATATAAAATAAAGAATTTAATGAGCTGACCTAAAAACCAATTTTTTCTGAGTTCAAGACGATTTCTATTTCAATTTCTCTTCACTTTGTGACTAAATTTTGAAACATCTCTACGACACATTTTTCTAGAAAATGTAACACCATGCACCTGATAAAAAGCAATATTTCCTTGGAAAGAGAGTGGCATTTAAGTGGATTCCCTGGTTTCTACTCATGTGGCACATGTCTGAGCCTCTCGTTTTGGCTGCCTACTCTAATTTGGTGCTTTTTTCCCCCGTGGCATAGCATGAAATGTGTAATAAGCTTCATTATGAGGTTACCTCTTGGTAACTTGATTCCAGAGGATGGTGATGGCGAAACCACTTTTTAATTGTGCTTTCTTTCAGTGGTCCTATCAGTCCGGACCCCCTGTGGATCTTCGCTAGCGTGGTAGCATCTGGCACCATCTGCACCAGTCCTAATCAGATGGAAAAGAGTTTGCATGAAAAATCCTCAACTTTAAAAAGACAGGAAGGCAATCAATGCAAATTGCCTGTTGTTTGATCATTGCATGCAGGAAAAAATACCTAGTTAAAAGCTTATAAATAATGAATGCACCAGAAAGTATAGATCAGTATTGTTTTACCCTTGCTCTTTGGAAATTAAAAATAAAGGAGACTGGGTGGAAAGGGGCAGTTCTGTGAAGGAGAAATAAAATCACCATTAACAATATTGTGGATATATAACTGCCCCAAAGTACCAGCAAGATGAATAATTTAACAAGATTCAAAGTGGGTAGAATATATGCAAAAATTTTTAAAAAATTAAAAAGTAGGATCAGATATTTACTATTATCTATAAAGTTGTTTCACATGTATTCATTGTCTAGAGAGGTACAGAAATTATTCTGCAGTGTGTGATGCTGATCACACAGCTTGGAGAAGGGCTACTGGACAGTGCAGAAATTGATCTGATGCAGTGTGCCACAAACAGGGGCTCGGAAGGGCAGGGAGAAGCCAAGCATTTTGCAGTGCTTTGTTTGAATCCTCTGTCTCTGCTGCCTGCACTTAATTCCTTTTTTTGGTACTGAGACCTGGCTTTCCTTCTGTGCCTGCCCCACGTGTGGTTATCCTGCTACTCTGCCTCACAGGGAGGACTTTCTCGAAGACTTTGTGTTGGCGACGGGCTCCTCTACTTCACCATGCCTGGAAAGTGGAATTCTACCAGTGCTTTATTCTGTTTTCACTGAATTTCTGTGAAAAGTGATTTCTGTGTTTGCATGATCATGAAATCACCATCTCCCACCCCCGTCGTGTGGAAAGGGTGGCCATGGGGTGAGCCATGAGCCCAGGACTTGGGAAACCTGTGTGCCCAAACCTCCCTGAGCACGTGCCCTGTATGACCACAGGAATGTCACTTGGTCCTTTATCCTTAATTAACTGTCAATCAATCATATTTACACTGATGTAACTCCTAAGTAAAGACATCTAAGTGAGACACTGAGGGGTTTTTGCTGCTGAAAGAAGAGGCTGTCAGGGAGAGAATATTATTTGCAGATGATCCCCAGGTCTCTCTTGGCAAACACCAAATTAAGCGTTAGTGTATAAAGGAGTCTACATATAATGCCACGTCCAGAAATAGTGTTCTTGTGTTATCTGCCTTTGAAGCAGAAGCTTTCAAGCTTTGACTCCCATCCCTACAAAGAAGGGAGCAGTTTTTTCCAGGTCACCACAACCACATGCCATGTGCCTGAACTCATCTATGCTTTCTCTTAGTTCCTTTAGATCATTCCTCCTCTCTCGTGTTCACTTTGTGGCTCAGAAAGAAATGATTTTCTTTTAATTTTTCCATTTTAATAGCTTTTGTACAGCAGGTAATTTGGATACATCAGCCTTCTATTTGAGCTAGGATTATTTCCAGGAGAAGATTTGGTCAGGGAAATACAGCCAGCTTACTGCTGTCAGCAGATTTCTCCAGCAAGTAATCGGTATCCCTGCTCCAGCTCTGCTCTAACAACCATAAAAGAGAGAAATAGAGCTTTCAGATGAGTCAGGCCTGCCCTAAGCAACATAAATCACAGGAATAATATTTCAAAATCAACAGCACAAAGCTGTCATCACTTGTCTGCAGGTACTTTCTGCAGCCACATGCATCTAGGCTCATTTAAGCATCTATGCAGGACTACACTGGATTAAAACTTCAGTAGCTACGGCCAATTTTCTCCAAAGCCCTTCTTTGATATGTGAATTTAAGAATGTTTTGCAAGCTGACAGTGTTGAGGCTTTTGGAAAATTCCAGCCTAAGTTGTCACGAAATCCAGTGAGTTCTAGAGAGGCAGGATAAATAAATTGTACATACCGCTGTTTACATGAAACATGAATAATGTAATACAGGTTCCTTTTCTAATTTAGGACTGACCTTGTCCTTTCCCTGTAGATAAACACCTATAAATGACCATTTGCATATCCAGTCCCTCCTGGAGCCAAATGCTGTCCATCACTCGAATAATTTGCAGAACCAACATATCTTGACGTAGATCATCACCTATCTGTGAAAATTGCACATGAAATTCAGTTTTCTCCTTCAATACCAGACAGAAATAACGTCCTATTTAATTGGGACTTTTTTAACCCACCAAAACAGCTACAGTCATTTCACAGTTGTTTTTTTCTTCCAAGTTCCCACTCACCTTTCCATGTCAGAAGAGGATAGAGTGGATGGCTCACAGAGACAGGAACAGTTTTGGCAGCCGCTGAGATGATAACAAATGACCCCTGCTTAACTGTGGCCTTTCTGCTTATTATTCCTATGTACTTATTAGAGTTTGAAAATGTAATCTGGAGGTAGGATCCTAATTTAGTTACATTTTAAAGTCTACTTAATGCCAGCTCCCTTTTCACAAATGACAGCGTTTGTGTAACGTTAAGCCTCACGACTTGGTATTTGCAGGGGAATTTTATCATGAATTTTCATTTTATCCATAACATGATTCGTATTCAGTTCCAAGCAGTGATGCAGTGATGACCCCTCTCCCCATGGAGTTAGTCAAACAATAATCTCAGTGAAATGGAGCTTTAATTGTAGCCACAAGAATTAATGAAGAGATTATTTTCAACCATGGCTCAGTAAATGGCCTGTGAAAACAACAGTGCTGATTTTTTGTTTCTCCCCATCCCATTCCACATAAAATAGATAACTTTTACTGGTATTTTAAGTGCTTTATCCTTTCATTACATTCTTTTTATACAAACATTCCAATCTATAGACATTTACTGCCAGGAGATGAGTACTTCAGGAGACATAAACTCATCTCAAAAAGACAAAATATCTGAATCTATTTTTCCCTCATTGAAAGGTAATCTTGACTTCAATTAAATCTTCCTAGTACCTAAACATGAAGAAAAAATCTGATTCTCTCTACATTTACCTTTCCTCACATATACAGCTGGACTACAATTTAGTAAAATACCCTTATCACTTATTGTGCTTATCATTTATGTGGGAGTTATCTGTCATGAATAAGCAATGGAACTATAGTACAAGTAAGAGGTATTTTAATACAATGTTTGGTGACAGGAGAAGGTGACAGCAGCTCTAATACTTCCACAGCAACTGGACAATGAGTTGGTTGCTGAATATTACTAGGTAGGGAAAATATTGCCTGGGTAGAACCAATGCAATTATTTAAAAGCTCCATGAGCAGGTATTTGCTCAGGTAAGTGGGAATCCGCTATTCAACATTGATTCTCAGATAAAACAGCATCTGAACCAGGTTTCTAAATGTTCAGAAAAACTTAAAATTGCTAATTTCTCCCCCTAGCAGACCTGCAAAGCATATTTCTATTTCTGAGAATCTCAGCTGCTCTAAAGGGCAATTTAATTTAAGACAGCATAGTTTTTTTTAAAAAAATTATTTATATCCTTTTTTTAGATTTCTAGCTTGAAAAATGATTCTGCAAAAGGTCTATGAATAGTGCCATTGGGGCCACTGACCGTTCAGTATCCATCAGTCGCTTTATGAACTTGTGCTCTTCTCTAAAAACCAATACCCATTTTTAGGAAAGACTTTTGTTTTTTGAAAGAGAACTAACTTTAAAATGCATGTGTTGCCTTTTGTGGATGGGCTGTTCTGAACTCTGAAACATTCTAGGTGACAACTGCAAAATAAGGCAGAGTTTATTTTGAGTCAGTTCCTCCAAGTAACTCCACTGAACCAGAGCTCCTCTGCTGTCTCCTCCATCTTCCTCAGCCTATTCCCCCAGGCTGGCAGAATTAGGGCTGTGTGGCAAATGGAGCCCCTAACACTCCAGTATTTTGATTTTTTAGAGACATGTGGACAAGGCTGAAGGGTTCAGACATTATGAACTATCTCTTCTCTGAGACTTGCACTCTGACTTCCATGTCATTAATAAAATACGTTTCAAATATCAGCTTTATAGTCTAGTCTGGTTGTCTTCAGTAAGGAAAAAAAAACCTGCAATAAGTTGTTTGATTCTCTGCTGATCAAAAAGGTGACACTTCAGTGTATTGCCTCAACATATTTCATTAAAAGTTCCAGTGTCAAAAATAATAGGGATAAACAAGCAGAAGAGCCAAATCAACTATTCTCAGATTCAAGGTTTAAAACATGAATTAGGTGAATTTTAAATCATCATTTTCCACACCAAAAGATCTGATGATTAGAGGAAGAACATACCTTAAAAATAACATTGATGTTCCCACCTGGAGCATTCGCATTGATGAAGGAGATTTTTAATGGAAAAGCATTGGATGTAAAATAAAAACACGACTGCAGGGGATAGAAAGACAAGACAGAAGAACAGCAGCTGCATCACATGTACAAAACACCAGGCCAATACCACACCTCTGAATAAGATACCAGCTTTAAACACTGCTCAGCCACAGTGGCAGCAAAAATAAATAATTCTTGATATTATTGACTACTTCATCGAGTCTGAAAAATAAGAAATTCTTTTCCCCAAACAATCTGCTTCACTTAAATACCAGACCATATGAACAGATAATATTTTATGCACTAATTGTTTTTTATTTTCACCCGGGCCTATCAACAGTAAGCTTTGGTTGGAACCGACTGGATGATTATAGAAGACTGATCTAATGAGCCTTAAAGCATTGAAAAGCCTTTGGTCCTATTATTTTGTGAAAAAAACCAGCCCTGCCCAGTCAGACATGGAAGCAAAGAACCTGCCAATTTCTTTGATTACCTCACTCTGGCTGAGGATACAGGAAATTTTGAAAATCGTGCTCTATTTTAAATGGAATTTATCTCAATTAAACATAAACTCCGACTTTCATGCTCTACAGCTCCTTCCACCTGAAGATCTCAAAGGGCTTCAGATAGCATTAATGAGCCAAGCACTGCAAATCCTGTGAGAGTTGAGGGTGGTCTCATTACCCTCATTAAAAACATCCAAGGGGGGAGTGGGGGGAAACCCCTCAAAACCAACTCAAGACAATGATCAATTAATGAATTTCTGAAAATAACGAGTACCCCACAAGAGCTGCTGCTGCCCTGACGGGGCGGAGTGTGAGGGAGGCCAGTTTGAACTCCTCCACCACCACCACCATCAGACCCAGCTGTCTCCTGTTTTTTGTCTGAACACCTCAAAGGGTGGCACGAGCACGTAAATATTGTCCCAGCCACCCCAGAGTTCATCATCAGCAGAGAGTTCCCAGCCCCAGATGGAATTTTGCCAATTGAAACATCTCAGTGAGTGCCTGAAAGGTTGCTCTGAGATAATACAGCTCTGATAGAGCTGGGAGCAGGGCTTGCTACAGGTGAAATCAATAGATGACACCAAAATGAATTAAATTTAGGTAATTATAAGCACTTAAAAGTTCTAATTTGCATGATTATACTGACGTACAGTTCAATCAAGAAACTACGTGTATTTATAGAAAGATAATGACCTATAATGATATAAGAAAAATGAAAAAAAAAATCCCTCTGCAGATATTACATTTAAACATTTTTGTATCTGTCCAGCCAAGCTGGTGCAGTATAAATAGCATAGCTTTATGGTGAGATACCTTTCCATTAGTCATTATTTCCAGAAGCCTGAAAGCAGGGAGAAGCAGCAGGCTTCAAATCCTTCTGCCTTGTATTACACACAATTCACCCAAGCCTATGGCGTGCTGGAAGACCTCTGTTCTCAGCCAGATCAAGGCTGAATAGCAATTACTTGTAGAAACACAGGTCAGAGGCAACTGAAGGGTTCAGCACCTCTTAGAATCGGGTCTACTATGAATAACGAAGCACAGAACAAAAATAGAGCACAAATTGCTGTAATTAGGCAGCTATAACTGGTAATACATATGGCTGTTAAGGTTTGGTTTTTTTCTTCATGCTGGATACATTTTCCTTCTCCAGAGATGGAACAGCTTAGTCCTGGCATGATGTTGTTGATGAAAACATTTTTGAACAATGAATGACTGAATATTAGTGCTGCTCTCAAAGTCAAGGCAAGCAACACTGAAGAGCATGGCTGTTCCCTTTATCTATCCTTAAGTCATTTTTAATAGGGGTCGTGGACACAAGTAAGCTAGGGAGAATAGTGAATATTTTAGCAGTTCTCAGCCAGCTCAGCAAACAGTCAGCTGGCTCCAGACTTTTTGCTGCTTCCATATCTGACACAGGAGAGTCTTGGATGGGAAAAGAGCCTCTCACCAAGGGCTACCTGATGGGAACCAGGTCTGAGCTCCCAGGTGCCCCTGCCAACCCCAGCACCATGGCAGGGCAGCCGAGCTGGGCATGGGCTGATCAGGATTTGCAGTTTCTGGCTGGTGTGACACACAGGCAGCACCCACCCCACCCACCCTGTCCCCTCTGCCTCACACAAAGGCCCCTGGTTTCAAAGTCTGGATATAAATTGACCAGATGATTTATGCTCAATATCAGCAAGATGATTTCCCAGTCAATGCAGGCATTCACTCCCTCTGCCCTTTATGCTAAAAACCCAAACCAAAATTAAAAATGCAATTGGTCCCACTTACATCTGCCTCTATGCCTTGGACAACAAGAGCAGGATTCAGCGGGAGCCGGCAGAATTTCACCTCCTGGAAGAACTGCTGGAGGCTGTTCAGCTCCATGTTCAGCACCTCCTGCAGCACGTGAACAGCCATGGCAGCATGAAAGAACACAAAAGCAGCTTTTTTTTTTTT
>VYZT01021154.1:88532-98894 GCA_013400735.1 Pomatostomus ruficeps
TTTTTTGACTGTCTTTCTGTATTTTAAACAAGCAATGCAATTTCTGGAGCCAGCAGCATCCGTGTGACCTTATAACAGCTAATGAGGTCATGCTGAGGTACTAAAAATAAAAACTGTAATTTTACTCCACATTGATGCTTCTTCTGCCTAGAAATGCTATCAGCTCATCTACCCTGTAGGTTCAGATGGAAAGAGTCTGTTCCCAAGGGCGTGGAGGAACAGGGAAAGGGGGAATGGCCTCAAACTGAAGGGACAGGGAGGTATGGATTGGATGTTAGAAAAGGTCCCTGCCTGTGAAACCAGGCTCGATGGGGCAACCTGGTCTAGTGGAAGGTGTCCCCGCCGATGGCAGGGGGTTGGAAAGAGGTGATTTTTAAGGTCCCTTCCAACCCAAATCATTCTGTGATTCTGTGATTCAATCCCCTTCAGCAGGGGTTGATTAGCCTTGTACTGCTCTGCTGTATCTCATGGGGCTTTTTGCCTTGCCTGAGAATTTCTCAATTTGCTGCTGGTTGCCTCAACACTGTGATCTCCCTTGCCTAACTCTGTTAACTGCAAGGTTTGGGAGCTTCGCAGTATCATAGGAACTGCAGCTTTGAGATTAATCTCTAAAATCTGAATTATGCATCAGTAATGTATAATGTATTACTACTATTTCTTTTTCTTTACATGGATTTTCCTTTTGCAAATATTTTTGTCTTTTTACTTCCATGTTTGCTTTGCTGCTCTCAGTAGCAGCATTGAGAGTTTTCTGAAAAAACCCTTTGAAAATCTTTGAATCCTTAACAAGGCAGAAAGATTCATGATATTGTTCATGATAACCAGCAGTGGCAAGTATATTTTTATTTGGCTTTCTGCTCTGTCTTGATGAGATTTCAACAAGAAGCAGTTTTACACATCAGGTAAGTAAGAGCAGCTGTTGTGGAAAATTAAGAGTTTTGAACTGGAAATGTGCCTGTGCAATATAAAAGCTGCACCCACTGGAGAAGACAACTGCAAGTTTCTGCTGCCAGGGAGGTGTCTCTGCAGATGCGTGCTCAATGTTCATTGCTGAATGCTATAGTTGAGATATTAACCACATTCCACTCCGGTTGCCTTTGTTAAGAAATGAGGATGAGTCCAGCCTGCCAAGAACAACTCTTAGTAAAGCTTTCAAGAAATACTGCAGCTCTACAGGAGTCAAATATTTTGGGATGAGGTGCTGAACATGAGCATTCCTCTCAGTGAAATGATCATCAGCTTTGTTGCCGTTGTTTCTGGCCACCTCCACGTCCATTTGAGAAACCACTGAAGAAGGAATTTAAATGGCTTAAAAGATCTGCAAACCTAAAGAGTAATAGTAATGAGAGTCCCATTAAATACCTATGTGTTACCTGTTTTCTGAGTAGAAAAATATTTATAAAATTTAGTTAAATCTTTGGTTTATTTATGTAAAGGGTATTAAAGGAAAGTGGTGTTATCTTAGGAAAAAATAAAACTCCCTAAAGAAACTTAGACGGAAGGGGCAGTATTTTTTAGCAAACCTTTCTTTTTGGGTCACTGGCAGCTTTCACTTTTGTGGCAACGTCTTCCAGAATTCTGATGAGTTTTTCTTCCTTAGCAAACTCATTGTTCAGGGTTTGTCCAGCACAGAATTGGAGAGCAGCCAGGAGTTTCTTATACCATGTTCTGAAATGAACTTCATTCTGTGCATTCTTCAACAGCCTGAAGGAAGGAGGGGAAAAAAAAATCTATGTATCTAAAATTGAATTTTATTTTATATCAGTTCTAGCAGGAACAATAAATGGACTCCAGACTAATCTATATTCGGTCACTTTGGGCAGCGGAGAATGAAAACAAAATGTTATTGCTTGTAGGCAATAAACTCAAGTCCCATTTGATAGCTAATGAGATTCCAAACGTGTTGAATAAACAGAAAACTGTCATTTCTTATTGTCATACACAGTGCAGTGCCTGTATTGCTTATTTCTGCAAGAAAAGTTTACAAAGTGAAAAGAAGTTGCATTTTTGAAGTCCAGTGTTAAATATATATCCCCAAGTCTATTTTTTTCCCCTCCTGCCAGTACATTTATACAAGCAAGCACATCTTTCAGCTAGGAGGTGCATTTAAAGACTGTTTCAGTCTCAGATGTATCATCAGTTCTAGAAACTTTCACTATTTTAAGCTAAGGAGACATTTCTGAAATTGGCTATACTGCTAAAAGGAATGAAATGAGCCCACTTTATTCCTTTCTTTACTGGTAAGTGCTGGTCTAAAGCAAAACTCAGCTTTTAGTTTTTCTGAAGCCTGTAAAAGCTTTGGAACTGGAGTTACTGCCAACATAAAAATCAGAAATAAAACCAAAACCATACACCTTTTAATAATAATCACCATGCAGTCTTCTCTATTTACACATTTATTTGGGTCAGGAAAGCTGGGGAGTTTAGAGGATTTTTTCAGTTAATTAAATTGAGCATTGGGAAATGTTTTCCTTATGTGGGCCAGAGGTTTTGTACACTGATTTATCTTTGTAGGTGTAGATGGAACAACCAGCTCTGTATTGCTGTTACCATCCTGCCCATCACCTGGGATTTCCCTCTGCCTGAAGGACTGGGGAAAAGTTCTTTTCCCCCTCACAACTTCATCCTTAAGAACATCTCAAACCCCAAATTTTTATAAATGCCTGAATCTTAATGCAGTTTCCCCTGCCTAACAAATAATGCTGCTTTTCAGAGGACAGAAATCAGAGAAGCTCTTGACTTTCAAGGCACATCCATCACATGAATGAATATGTCACCTATGAATACATCACACAACAAAAAGCAAGGAGAAATTATTTGGAGCACTGATATTTAGAGGTGAAAACCTATAATTCCTATAGACACTTCAACTCCTTCAAATCATATATGAGGCATTACAGTATTGCTACTGCAGCACATGCCTCTGCTGGTGATGAGGGATTCTTGTCATCTTTTGTAAGGCAATGATTCTTCTAGGCCCTCTTTTCCTATATAATCCAAGGCAGAACAATATCACCTACTGGTTTCTGAAAAGCCTTTCCAGTTACACAAAACCTCTGAACATCTGAGGATTTGAAAACCTTTAAAGAACAAGTGGTGTTTTTATCAGAAATGCCTAGACATGAAAGGGAGGCAATATGAGAAGTTTATCATCAACACTCTTTGGAGGGGTCTGAAATGACTTTTCTTTCCTGTAGACTGGTAAAAGCAAATAATTGCTTTTTGGATCTGAAGGAAATGCAAGCTGTCACTGCAATGCCTGGTGGAAGGCAAACCTCAGCACGCAGAGGCTGCTGTGGTCTTCTCCTGAACCCTTCTCAAACTTAGGGAGGCTGAGTGCACATGCATCCATGGCAGTGGATAAACAAATCCTTTCCTATTTCCATCAGAGTAAGTCCAAGATTCCACAAGATGGGATTCATTTGCTTCAATGTCAATAGCTCATGCCATTTTAGATATCCTAGGAAATCCACTTCCTCCAGCTGCTGCCTTGGAAGGGCATGGGTCCACCAGAGGCAACATCTCAGGTGTGCCACTCGCATGCAGATGTCTCAGATTGCCTGTGCTATGTAAAATCCCCTGTGTTTGGGCACTGCATCACACTCTGCATGGGCCTTTTAGCTCAGCTGTGGGCACACATTGAAAATAAAACCATTCTCTGCCCACTTCAAAAGCAAGTCAGGAAGAGGCTTGGTGATTGTCTTTTAAATAAAAGCATCTCTGGTACAGCCCAAATTGTCACATGGGCAGGAACTTTAGTCTGTCAGAGCAAAGCCCAGCTCACCCTCAGTCCAGCCAAAGAGTTTGCATTTTTCTTGGCACACAGTCAGAACTTCTTCACTTTTGTCCTGCAAACACAAGTGCACCTAAGAAAATGCAACTATCGCTGGGATATCCATTTGGAACTGGACACCTAATTCTGGGCCAGAACCTTGTCTGCACTAAGGCTTGCACTGGAATGAGCTCCTGAGTAGATACTCAGGATCATATTCATTCATCTACTCCATTTTTAACACTGCATATTTAGGGAATCCATAAAGGCTACCTTTTCATGTTTGAGGTTGCCCTTTAATCCTCTCAGATTCAGAGAATATTAACCAGCTTTTATTTCCCTAAAACAAAAGGCTTAGGATTTCATATACACGAAGCAAAACAGCAAACCCAAAATGGTTTACTATTTCAAACAGAGCTACTCTCTGCATAACACAGATCAACTTAGAAGATCCATTTTTTGATTATTCTTATGGCTGAGTGTTCACAGGAAATAAGCTTATACACACATATGATATAATGATTTCTTTTCAGCCTGAGAAAGGATTATGGGCCAGATGCAGAGAGCTTCTGCACAAGGTGTACCTGAGGACAGAGGATGTATGTATGGAGTCTGCACCCTCTCACATGTGATTCCTGAGCCCTGTCCATGTGGAATGCTGAGGCAGCGATGGTGATGTCACTGGTAAAATCCATTTCCCTGCCAGCTCACACAGTCTGAACACACATGGCAGCTCTTGACAGTCCATGTGCTTCCCCAGCAGCTCCCACAAGGGACTTGGGGCTCTGCACGCAGAACGTGTCAAGTGACTGTGGCATGGCAGCAGAGCCTCCTCTGCCTGCCCACTGTGCTCCTGAAAGCCTGCAAACCTCCACTTGAAAATGGTTTGTATTAACTGAGTCTGACTTCTGTACTCATTTTATAAAAGCAGTCCCAAAGAGGATACACAGGACAGCTTTTAACAGGATGACCCATTGTAGGCTTCGCTGAAATGTTTATTCAACAAATGACCAAAGACGATGTTGCAATTCTGTTTTCCCAGATTCCTGGCACCCACATCTTCACCCTGCCACGGTGAGAACTCAGCGGAGAAGGGAAAATCTGCAGCTTCTGAAGTTGCAGGATGGAGAGGTGCTCAAGACACTAATGAAATTTTCAAGTTAGCGCAGGATGCATAGCTGTGACAGAGGAAGACAAAATTGGAACGATTTAAACCCCAAGGCTGCCAGTAAAGAAGCATGTGAAGTTGTTTTTTCCTGATAATTTTCACAAGACTCTGCAAGACAGAACTGAGTATAAAAGCCTGGTTTTATGCCAGGCCTAGATGGAACATCTTCCTCTAACAACAGACTCCTTTACTCTTCAGGTTCTCTGCTTTGGGACAGACACCCTCGTTCTCAGCCAGGCCTGGTGAACCCAGACACTGGCCCCAGGTCACTTCTGTGAAATAGTCCAGAAGGCAGCTGTTCTGAACTGTAGCAAAGGAGCAAGCCCGGTACAGGGGTGCCCTGAAAGGTGCCTTTGCCTTCTGCAAGCAGCTGTTTCTGCTCCTTCCTGCATGCAGCTGCTCCCTGCCTGCAAGGTGGCTCCAGCCCCATTCCTGGCACTCACAGCTGCAGGTGTGTGTGTGTTTGCTGGGTGTAGAAATCCAAGTGGGCTGAGAGATTTTTGCCACTGGGAAGAAAGGAAGGTGCAATTGAATCAGGCTGACCTGGCTGCTGTGTCAGAGGAGAGCCAGGGCTCAACTCAGCAGCTCTAGAGAAAAAGGTAAATAAGGTAAAGGGAGGAAAAAAATGGAATGAGATTGGATGGGTCTTGGTAGAAGAACAGGTGAGCTGGCCTCATTCTCCCTGTGTGATGCTGGAGGACAGGGAAGCTGACACAGGCTGCTCTCCGAGTAGGATTTGGCAGACAAATGCAAGAGTGTGGTGGGTCAGACAACTCTGCTGCTTGAACATCTGTTCCTGGTCTCCTTCAGAAAGGGGAGCAGGGTGAGCCAGAGAGCAATGCCTGACAGGACAGATCAGGTCACAGGTAGCCTCTTAAACCACGTTGTAACAAGAAAAAAAACCCAACCTCAAGAAGACAAGGCCGGGATTTCCAGCACCTTATGGAAAGGAGCAAGGCAGAGTTTGACTGGGTAATTTACACCTGGTGTCAGGATAGTGACTGTGGTTATTTTGTTTCCAAGTGCTCTTCTGAGATCTATCACGCAAAACTTGTGCCTACCAGCACATACTCTGTACACCCTGGAAAAAGGTTTTTGAATCCAGAGACACACCACGAAAATAAGGTGCTTTGGGGTTATAAGTTGAGTGCTGGGGTATCTCCTGTTGTTGGTCAATCTTTGGTAAACCCGGTCAACAAAGTCCACGTGTTTGTTTGCTGTTTTGCCAAGTTGGAGACAGGACAAGTCACAGAAGAAGAAAACAATGGTACAAGACTGCTGCTCATTATGGCAATAATTGCTTTAAAATTATTCTCCACAGACCTTTGTACCAAAGATTAGCACACAGAAACACTTCTCTACCACTGTACAGCTTCCATGTCTGAGGTTGCCATCTGTCTTGATTATCCTTAGACATCCTGCAAAACTTCTAATCTGTCCTTCGTGCTTTATTGTGCCACAGAGCTGTGGCACACGCCTGAAGCTTTTCACTCATTTCATTTTCCACTCCTCGAAGAAAACATTTTCCTGTTTGCAATCTTAAACAGGAGAATAAGTAACAGGGCTAGTTTGCCTGTAGGACTTCATTGGGGCTTGGCATCTCCTTAAGTCTCAGTTCAAGCTCCCCAGAGACACAGGGATGGCAGCGATGACAAGAATGTACAGCTGAAAATTAAGAACTCCATCTACCCCGTGACAGGTCATGAGGATGAGCGGGCAACTGCTGCTATTAATTAATTACTCAGTTGCAAGCAAAACCTCTCTTTGCTTTTTTACTTTTATCTCCCCAATAGTACCCTGGACAGGGTTTTTACTTCCTAGCCAGAGATAATGGGAATAATCCCTTTGACAGAGATATCACCATGGTAAGTAGTGTGCAAACACTGAACTCCTGTGACTGCCAGGTTCTAACAAGTGTCTGTCACCCTCCATCCCCTCCACATCCCCTCCCTGCTCTGCAGAGCACAGCCATGTGTGCAGAACCTGCCTGTTCCAGTCTTTATTTTTTGCTAGCTGCTCTGCTCAGCCTCTCCAGACCCAGCCAAACTCTCCGGCAGCAGAGCTCCCAGCTGGCAAATACCACTGTGGCTTTTCTCACTTCTTTGCCAGTGCCTAGGATGGATGGCTGAATTTGCTGAAGCTCCCAAGAATGTGTCTGTGGGATGGCAGAAAACAGAAAGGACCACTTGTTGCAATGTAATCTCCATTCCCAGCCTCTGTCACAGCCTCAGTGAGACATTGTCCATTTCTGGACAGAAAAATTTAATTTAATTAAGCTTGCCGGAAAGCCTTACAGTGGCTCCATTCTCACAGCCCTTTGTTATCCAAGAGAAATACACAGGTTTCCTCTGTCAACTTCCTTTAAAAAACAGATACAGGATAACATCTCTAGTTTTAAACCAGTCCCAAACTCTAGAAAGGTCTGATTTGTGTACTACAAATCAAAGAAAGGGAAACACAGGAACAGCAGCACCATTGGGGGTAGACCTATTGGGGCATTGTAGTCAACAAAATAACAGGCATAAAAACAAACTAAAAAGTGAGAGCCACAAAGTCCCTGGAACTTTGAGAATAATACAATTTCTGCAGGGAAGAATGGGGAGCCAAGTCAATTAGGCAGACGAGTTACTGTACAAGAAAGATGGAAGAGTCACTGCAGTTCTCCCAGGTGACTGGAGTATTGAGCATTTCCCCCAGATTTACAGAAACACAGAGAAAGGACACCAGCTAGACTGGAAGGACAAAGACTGAACTTCCTTTTGCTCTCCCTTTCTTCGACCAAGTGCAAAGCAGCAGAAAGGGAGAGGCACAAGAGGGCTGGCAAAGCTCTGCTTCCTCTGCTGAGCTTTCGTCTTTACTTCTAGAACAAGTAGAGAATAAGAGTTTCTGTTTCTTGAGTAGCCTGAGTGAAGCGTGGTGCATTTTCTCTGAATCTTTGTAACCAGTAATTCTCCAAGATGAAGAAACAGCAGCTGTTCAGTTGCCTGAAGCACCTGTTCACTTTTGGCTCTTCATTCTTCTCACGTGAGCAACCTGCAGCCAGTTTCACATGCTGCTTCTCATAAAACAGAGCTGCTTTTACAGCCTCAATTTTCAAAGAACAGAAAATACCTCTATTAAAGTGAAATTTTGTTTTAACATACCACGTGATTAATTTGCTTTTGTTTCTCTGATTCTTTTTTTATAACATAGAACAGAAGTCCACCACACTGATCTGCCTCTGACAACAAAATACCGTTGCAGACATATAAAGTGTGGCGGTCAGGCTTGAGAAGCACAACATTGTCATTATTTTCTAATCTCTCCATGATCTTTATGAACAACACGACACAACTTACATTCACATAAATCACTCGATTCAGTAGATTCAACCAAGGCAGCTCCTCCCACTCCCACTGAATGCCTGAACTGTGGAATGTGTGTCCTGCTGACTCACAAAAAAAATCAGCAGATCAGTGAAAACAAAGGCTGTGCTACACTATGCAGGGAAGTTGCCAAACCCTGGTGAGGTTGCCTAGCAGAAAAATGTTTTATTTGATATGTAATATAGTTAGCTGCACACACTTTGCATTAAGAAAATGAATCCCAGATAAAACTGGTGTTGTCTGGAGGAGAAAGAGCTTGACCGTGAAACAGAAAAGAAATGAACCTTGAAAATGAACAGTATCAAGAATTAATAGGAAAGTATAATGGTGCACGGGTACCACTATCACTACCAGAGATGGATGCTGCTTGGTCTAAGGTCTAAGCAAGAAAGAATCATCCTCATAAGGCCTACTCCAATTTGTTGAATGGATATGATAACATCAGTACAAGTGCTACAAGAGACATCTAGTAAAAAGCAATGCTAACAGTGTCTGTCTCTTTCTGCTCCAGTTTGTAAAAAAAAAAAAAAAAAAAAGTTATAGAAGTAGGTCTTTTTCTAGTCTGCTCCTCTTCATTTGGTATGATCTGGAAGCAGGAATTTATTAACACACTATCACAAACACGAAAAATACCTCCAGCAGAACACCAACCCAACAAAGTTTATTGGTGGTTTCAAAGAGCAGCTGTGGAAGATAACTTCCCAATCTCTCAGTGGGGGTTTGTGGTCCACCCCACTAAAACATCATTCCAAAGCTATAGAAACAAAAAGCCTCCACCCTGAAGTCTCACTAAATACTGAGGGGGATTTAAGGTCAGGCTTGCAACTGTAGGACTGACTGGTTTTGACTATTAATAAAAGAAGTACCAATACTGCTTCTTTAAAGAGAGTGATTATATCTCTCCAAAAGCTGCATTTGGAAATAATAAAAAAATATATTGTTTAAGAAAGGTATTGCATTTAATATCTGTATGAACATTATCAATTGGACAGTGTTATTTTCCATTCAATGAGAAACTTGGCATTCAAGTCTGGCATTAGTTTTGAAAAGTCTGGTTCCATCTTTGCCAGTGCCTTCTTCACGTGACTGAGTACGTCCCTGTCTATGCTTTTTCCCAAACTGATGATTTTCTCCTCAGAACAAACGACGTTTTGTTGTCAGAATTCCATGCAGTATCTCACACCAGCATCAGCAAGCCCGGAAGCTTCCAACAATCTGTCTCTGTGAGAGTTTAGAGTAAATTCATGCGCAGGGACTGAAATGCACCATTCATTCCAGGCATAACAGAAATTGTTGTGCTCTTCCCAGTGGGAAACTACACTGGGAGCTTGCAATGAATGGAATTAGATGGGATAATCACCACGAAAATAAGCAGACCCAATGGCTTTATTGGGATGCTGTCCAGTGTGCCAGCAATTAATTGAATGCAGGAGGTGACTAAGCTACTCTACTTTCAAACTATGTAAATAAAATGCAAAATTAATTCAGATTGAAGCAGTCCATGAGAGCCAATGGACTTGCAAAGCTTTGTGCTGTTTCTGAATTTAGGCCACAGTTATCCAGCAATACACTGAGGAGAAACTGAAAATGTTTTTTTCAACTGCCTATTGTTTGTGTAGTTTATGTCTACCAAAATGGCTTTGGATAGAATCTGTGGCTCCCCTTAGCTTCACAGCTGAACAAAAAATCCCTCATGCCACTATAAAATACATTGTAAGACACAGAACAATTCCGTATGGTTCTGCATGCACTGTGCGATCTAAACGTACACAAAACTGCAGAATTAAACTTGAGTTACACCACAGTACTTTGGTAACTTTACTTTGTTTCTTGGTTAATTGTTTGGGGTTTTTTCAAAAATTTTTTAGTTGTGGTGGTCTTACGTGAGGGGTAGAGTTGATTTTCTTCCCAGTAGCTGGTATGGGGCTGTGTTTTGGATTGGTGCTGGGAAAAGTTACTAATTCAGATGTTTCAGTTATTGCTGAGCAGAGTTTGAAGAGTCAAGGTCTTGTCTGCTCCTCAGCCCAACCCACAAGTGAGGGGGCTGGGGGTGCACA
>VYZT01021157.1:0-16353 GCA_013400735.1 Pomatostomus ruficeps
AAATATCTAATCTGAACCTCCCCCAGTACAATGTGAGGCCATCTCCTCTCATCCTTTCACTTGAGACATGGCAGTAGACGCCATCCCCCATCTGGCTACAACTTCCTTTCAGGTGGTTGTAGAAAGCAATGAGGTCCCCTCTGAGCCTTCTCTCTCTAGACTAAACAACCCCAGCTCCCTCAGCCCCTCCTCATAGAACTTGTGCTCCAGCCCCTTCACCAGGTTCTTTGCCCTTCTTTGGACATGCTGTCCCATCCCAATGTAAAAGAAAGGGCTCGGGGAGGATTCTTTTNGAATCGAGGGACCCAGAACTGGACATAGGACTTGAGGTGTGGCCTCACCAGGGCCAAGTACATATAGACAATCCTTTCCCTTCTGGCCACACTATTTCTGATAGAAGCCAGGATGTCACTGGCCTTCTTGGTAATCTGGGCATAAACTGTCTTATTTTCAGCCAGTTGTAACCACCAACTGCAAGTCCTTTTCTGCTGGGCGACTTTCCAGCCACTCTGCCCCCAGCCTATTGCACTGCATGGGGTTGCTGTAACCCAAGTGCAGGACCCTGAACTTGGCCTTGTTGAACCTCATGCTGCTGTCCTCAGCCCATCCATCCGGCCTGTCAAGATCTCTCTACAGAGCCTTCCTACCCTCCAGCAGATCAACACTCCTGCCCAGCTTGGGGTCATCGGCAAGCTTACTGAGGGTACCCTCGATCCTCTCATCCTGATCGTCAATAAGGACATTAAACAGAACTGGCACCAATACTAAGCCCTCAGGAACCCCACTAGTTGACCAGTTGCCAACTGGATGTATCCCCAGTCACCACCACTCTCTGGGCCTGGCCATCCAGCTAGTTTTTCACCCAGCAAAGAGTGCACCTGTCCAAGCTGTGGGCTGACAGGTTTTCCAGGAGAATGCTGTCAGAAGTGGTGCCAAATGCTTTACTGAAGTCTAGATAGACAATATCCACAGCCTTTTCCTCAGCTACTAAGCAGGTCACTTTTTCATAGAAGGAGATCAGGTTGATCTTGAAAGCAGGACTTGCCTTTCATACACCTGTGGTGCCTGGGCCTGATCCCCTAGTTGTCCTGTACATGCCATGTGATGGCACTCAGGAGGATCTGCTCTATGACCTTCCCCAGCACCGAGATCAGGCTGACAGGCCTGTAGTTCCCTAGATTGTCCTTCCAACAGTTCTTGTAAATGGACATCACATTTGCTAATTTCCAGGAACTGGGAGTTCTCTGGTATAAGCAGGACTGCTGGTAAATTATTGAAAGGGGCTTGGTGAGCTTTTTGCCAGCTCCCTCATTACTGTCAGGTGCTTCCCATCTGGGGCCATAGACTTGTGGTGTCTAATTGGCATAGCAGGTCACTAATTCCTTCTGAATTATGGGAGCTTGACTTAGCTCCCCATCACTAACTTCCAGCTCTGGGAGCCAGGTATCCTGAGGACAGCTGGCTTGGGTATTAAAGACTGAGGGAAAGAAGGCATTAACTACCTCAGCCTTTTCCTCATCCACTTACACTATGCTACTCTCTATATCCAGCAAAGGATGGAGACTCTCCTTAGTCCTCCTTTTGCTGTCAATGTGTTTACAGAAACTTCATTTGTAGTCTTTAACCGCAGTGGCTAAATTAAGTTCCAGTTTGCCTTTGGCCCTTCTAATTTTCTCTCTACATGACCTCACAATGTGTTTTTAGTCCCCCAAGTTACCTGCCTCTCCTTCCAGGGGTGATACACTCTCAGAGTTCCAGCCTAAGCTCTCTGTTTAACCAGGGCAGGGTTTTTCCCTGCCATCTTAAGGCACATGGGGACAGCCTGCTCCTGTTATCTTTAAGATTTCCTTCTTAAAGCATGTTCAGCCTTCTTGAGCTCCTTTTCCCTTCAGGATAGACTCGCAAGGGACTCTGTCAATAAATTTCCTAAATAGGACAAAGTCTGCCTGCTGGAGATTGAAGGTGATTTCACCTCTGACACAGGCCTGCCACCCCTAGGTTAATTTCTAGTGATCCTGCCTGTATCCCCTTCCCCTTCAAACCTAGTTTTAAGCACTCTCATTGAGCCCTGACAGCTATAGCCCATAATCCTGTTTCTCCTCTACAGCAGGCGGACCCCATCCGTAACCAGTGTAAACCACCCCATGGTCTAAAAACCAAAATGACACCTATGCCACCAGCCTCTAAGTTGAAAATGAGGATAGTTTGATGAATACCTCTAGGAAAATCAGGTTAGTTTTTGCAATCCTTTCAGTATTCCCCCTGGTACTGAAGGTATTGAGAGGAACACATACTCCTTGCGCACATACTCCTTTGACCAAATGCAGGGGCATTTGCCCTAAGTCCATTTTGATTGTTCCAGGACTCATTTCTTCAATCTCATCACTACAGGCCTGACATCTAATTAATAGTCAGAGGGTTGTAACAGATATGGGGGTTTCCTAGTAATATCCCTTACCTGGGCCCCAAGGAGGCAGCAGCAGTCTTCGCTGTGGGATGGGTCCTGCTGAAAAAAAAAAGTAGAAGGGGTTGTAGACTTGCTGGGAATCCTCCCTAGATCGTGATCTGCCCATTAGAGTGCTCAACAGCATGAAGGCCAGCAGTGGCTAAAAGCTCTTGTCAGTCAGAGTTTTACTTGAACATGGGAGCAGCTGGATTTGATTCCCAAGTGAAATCATCTCACAGATCTCAGTGCTGTGCCAAATAGCTCTCACAAAAAGAGGCATGGCTGTCCTTCCAAACTTTCACAGTGCTTTTTAGTGGTAATGCGATTTATACTTGGAGCAGTTTTACCTGATGGCTAATTTAGGAATAGATTGGCAGATCAGTGCTTTGTTTTGAATTTGCTGCTATTTAGCACAAGTATTGCAACTGAAAGGAAAAATGTAGGAGAAATGAATTACATAGAATTTTCAGCAATATTTCTGGGATGAGCCCTGGACCCGGACTATACCTAATCACACAACTGACAGGAAAACTCTCTCTCCACTGGAACAAGGTGGCATATCAAAACATACCCCTGGGCGTCAGAAAGTGCGTTTGAATCTGCACCAAAATCTGTGCTTCACAGCTTAATCCTAGTTTTAGTCATGATGTTGAAAAGTTTTACCAAATAGCATGTTCCTAGAAGGACACAGAATTTTTTGGGGTTGTCATCTTCCATGTGCTCTTGAGGTGTCTGAGGGAACAGAGAGTGCCCGTGAACCAAGGCCAGGTGGGGGAGATTAGATGGATGATATTTAGCAGTTGCCTTTGGAATTGTTTCCCAGGAAGAATGTGTCAAACTCTAGTCCATCCTGCTGGGACTCAATGGAGCCTGCAACTGGGCTCTCTTTACAGCAGCCCTTGGTGCAGTCAGTGCACCTCGCACTGCTCCTGTTTATCACCAGTACTGCAGGATCCTTATTCACTCGTTACTGGGCACCATGGCCAGACCCTCACTTGAAGGCATTGCCCATCTTTTACCTCTAACCTTTGATGTGAAGAATGGCTGGAGATGGTGCTACTTTTGAAGGTGAGGTTTTTTGTAGCCAGATGTTCATGTTGCTTCCAGTTAATGCCTCAAACAGGAACTGCTGAATATTCTTTATACTCTATTTTATTTGTATCAATTGATTTAAAATGCTGAGCTTTGGGATTGGTGTGCATTCATCCTGGTTCATATTTGTTCATTTCTCCATGAGATATAAAACACTGTCTCTTCACATTATATTGTTTTTTAGTCCAGTTCTCCCAAGAAAGGAGTTTCTGAAAGAACAAAGGGAGAAGAACAAAAACACCCAAAAAAATTCATATCCATAGGACAAACAAAGATGCATTCCTTTTAACCTAAATGTTAGTACAAATCTGGGGGTAGATTTTCTTTGTCTGGTTAGCACAGGTGCCAGCTGAGCTATGCCATTTCAATGATTATTTTGTACAAATTATGTGATGACAGTCATCAAAACCCCTGTGCTATGCCAGAAGCCCAACAGCTCCTTTTCCTCTGTCAGTGACAGATATCTGGGAAGCAAGGCAAATTTTATCAGCTCCCACCAATAAAAATTTGGATAGAAAAATAACAAGGGCACGCATTAACATTGTAAATTATAATGGCTCGCTGTCCAAGTTGGGACCAGAAATACAAACTATTCTGAACTGGTCTGTACCTCTTCTTAGAAAACTGTGTGCAGTTCTGGTCTTGTCTTCCTGCAAATAGTGTAAAAAGTTAGAGGAGATTCAAAAAAGGGCAAAAGGTGTGATCAAATATAGGGAGCAGATTTTGTATGAGCACAGTAGGACTTGTTAGCCTAGGAAAGAGATAAGTAGGTATGAAAACACAAGAGGCAGGATGAGGGTGGCTAGAGAACATCACCAGGTGCTTTTTTGAATACAAGAACCTGGCTGGGGGCATCACATGGAACAAAGAACTGCAGCCAAAACAGTCAAAATGATACTTACCAAGAAACTGCCAAACAGTGTTGTGAATGTCAGAAATGCGCACAGATTTAAAGGGTCAAAATAAAGCCCATGGAAGTGCAACCCATTAAGAATTACTAACTATAAAAATAAAAAAAAATTATAGTTCTGGTACTTCTTCAGTTATTTGAAAGTGGTTGGAGGATGGGAGATCATTCAGTGATATTATCATGTATATTTAGCTGATTCTTTTTCCCTTATATGTTTGTTTGCTTCAGGTTAAATTTTGGAGACTGAATATTAGGCTAGGTGAAGTTTCGGTCTGAACTATTACTGGCATTTTTTTTCATTTATAAGTTATGAAAGATCTAGTCAGTTCATCCTATATATGTGTTTGTGTGTGGGTGCATGCTCTGACAAAAGAACTGTTAGAATATTAGGTCCCAACTAAGTAATACAAGTCATTGATTTTTAGGAGCAAAGACCTTGGAACATTTTCTCTTTGTAAAGTAAGCCAGAATTACAGGAGCAAAGATCAAATAGTTGGGTGGGTTTTTTTTTTTCCCTCTTAGTTACTTTTGTTTTCATGTATAATAGAATGAAAAAAAATTGTATGTCTGCATCAGGCCCCAGAAAATACAAAGTATTTGAGTGACAGCAGAAAAGTATATTCTTGCTGTAATCATTTGTACCATCTTTTGAAATATCATCTAGCCAAGCATTGATTCTCCACTCATCACCATTGTATCTTAAAGACTTAAAATTCTAAAGTAATACAACAAAGTAATAAATTAATTCAATATTTATCAGATATTGCATTCTTAGGAGTAAAGATGATTTTAAGAAATTAAGTAATTTTTACTTACGTCTGACTCATTCTTTCAAACCTGCCTCATTTCACATTCACATCCAGTAGTGTTTCAAACACAGAATTATCTCCCAAACAGCAACTTAGATACTTTTTGAATTGTAACTGTACAGGCTGAATCCTTAAGGCAACACAGTTGAAATGCTTATTAGAAATTCCACTTTAAATTATTACCAGTAGCAATTTATATTATCTGTTGTTGGATGTAATGTTGAAATAAATGGCTAATTAGCGTCAACTTGCCAGCATTTAGTTACCACGCAGCTTGCAGGCTCTAGGGAACAGCTTTATAACAATCCACAGCACTCTCCTTAGACAAGGACCCCATTTAGCAATTGTCAAATATAATTTGACATGTCTGTAGTATTGCTTTATTCATAGAACTTCATTTTGCAGTCTCAGAATGGTTAGTTTCTATATTTTTACTGATGGTCTTGTTTAAGTGATCTCAGAGTTAAAGTGATTAACTGGTATTTGCTCCTTTGCAATGTATCTACTTAGAACCACAGCTAGTCTACTGCTTCTACTTAATTGAGATTGGTTTAGTCACGTGCCCATGAGAGCACAAACCAGTCACTCATCCTCTGCAGAGTGTGTGGCAGTCTAGCTGATTAATTTTATTGCTGACACACAGTCTTCCATCTACTAAACTAAGCATAAAATCCCACAAATAACATGGCAGGTCTCTCAGGAGAGCATCTCCATCACGAAAACCACTGCTGGAAGACTCAGTTCTGAGTTACTCCATAATGGGACATGATATCTACATCACTTTAAGCAAAAATGGGGTTTGGAAACACAAGCTTCCTCTGCAGAGACCTTCTGCAGTGATTGTCATGGTGGCAGAGTCACCTTCAGGCAGGAGACTGCTTGGGCACTGGCAGGGCCACGTAGCGTGAGAGCACCTGCACTTGCCACAGACTCCTGGTTCTGTGTGAAGGGTTGTACAAAGCTCCCTTTGCCTGCAAACTCTAAAGAAGGCTCATTTTCACCTGTGTGGGGGTGATGGTCAAAGAATTGTGAGAACCACCATGATTTAGGCAATGCTTGGAAAGGCAGCTTGCAAGTTTTACATCAAGAACAGCTTTTCTGTTTTGTTGCTTTTCTTATTCTTATGAAGTGTTGGATCCATTCAGAAATATTCTCTTTTCCTAAAAACAAACATACTTATTTTTGCTTCTGAAATCTGGGGAAAAAAACAAATCAAAATGCCATCTCAGTAGTATGTCTGTGACTGTAATGCTGCTGTTGGGAGTCAGCTGAGCTCTACCTGTAGTAGTTTAAAAATCTCTCATGCAGCATGGACCAAACATCATACATCTGTGAGGATTTGCTCAAGAACAGGTAGGATATTAAGTTTTCCTGTTCAGTGAGGGAGAAATTACAAAAAAAAGATATCTTTTACCTCTTCAAATGTAATATTTCAAGGTAAATAAAAACAGAAGGAATTTGGTTATTGAAACTTGGTCTGGATTGCAAGAAGCTGGGAGTGTTTCCTTGGTCAAGCCTTTTAACTTTTCCATGCAAAAGTCCCTGTGTTTTGACCTCTAAGCACTAAAGTCCACCTGTGCAAATCTGTTTAAGCGAAAACCTCAGTGCACATAAAAACAAAACAAAACAAAATACAACACCCCTCACTCTCAAATCCCCTGACTTATATTAGAAATCCTGTATTTCAGGAACTGCTAACCCAGCCAGATGCAGGGGCACTAGTTTAATTCTCTTGCATTGCAAGCTGGAAAACCCAGGGAGCACTACCACTTTTGAGAAGCAGATGTGGTTTTCATCATTCATGAATGATCATTCTGGCCAGTGCCTGAAGGAACATTTGTGGACCCAGAGGGGACCATGTCCATCACGACTAGGCAGAAGAGAGGGCTATTGCAGCAGAGGGCCCTGCACAGCAGTAAAACCATCCAGGAAGATTATTTGCAATTCCATGCAGAATCTTCCTAGGCTGGAATAAAATTTGGAGTAATCTATGTAATGTTGTTCTGCACCTCACACAACCAGCAATATTTTGCATTATTAGAAATTGCTTTTCTAAAATCATTAGGCTGTTTTCAGACCTGGCCAAAACCAGGACAGTAAGGCTGCAGATTCATCATGATTATTGTTTGTTAGTGTCAGAGAGGATGGGAATTGCTTTTCCTGCCTACTCTCTTATACCGAGATGTAAGTGTGTGCCCAAGTGGGTGGCTGGCAGCCTAAACTCATGGGTCAATGAGCAGCTGTATAATCTTCTCAGACAGTCTCACCAGAGCAGCCTCTGGGGCTTCTCCTGGAGAAGAGGAAATAGCTATTAGCTGAGACAGGAGACAAGAGAGCAGATGCATCATCATCATCCCACCCAAGTGGGGAAAGCACCAGCCCTGCGCAGAGCAAGTGAGCAGCTGTGGGGCGGGAGGATGGCCCTTGCCCTGGAAAGGCAGGGCGCTGTTCTTTTAACCAACTCCAGTGCAAAAATCTTGATCTCTGCCTGGATGACCTGCTAAATCTACTGGGAAATGTGATTTGTCTCCCACACATGAAAAAATATGAGCTGTGCTGGCTTCTACAAAGGTTGTTTCGTTTCCGTGCATCTCATACTGTTTCCATTGTTCTTTGGTCATAAATTCCTTTGCTTTTAAAATAAGTATTACCAAGTTAATTTTAATGTCTTTTCGTCTATTTTACAACCCCATTATTTTCTGACATGTTTTACATGTTTGAAAACAAAAAATGTTACTAGCTTTCCTTTTCAGCAAATAATATGAGAGCAGACAACAGACCTCAATCAATGTTATAATTCTTTAAAGAATGTAAATTAATTCGAATGAGGTGGAAGAGGGCATACATATCTGTAACGCGCATTTTAAATTGTTTCTGTATTTGCATTTGGTTTTAATGGCGTTTACGCCCTCTAGTGTCAGAAAACCCTATCGTAGCGAGGGGTTTTTTAACCTTTACTGTGTCCCTCAGTCTCAGCCTTGAGTATTTAGGCTTTGCAAAAATGCAAATGTTGGATTTATTCTTCCTATATATGTCCTCCAATTTTACAGTTTTGGTACAGAGGTCGCTTGGGGGTGTTTTGATGCAAAGTCAGATATTTCAAATATTAATTTCTGATGTAACACACACAAAAATATGCTAAATTACAATGTCATTTATTTTGATATCCACAATCCACTTACTTTTCACTTGGAAAAAACATTACTCCTGTGTTCAAACAAACAAACAGGAGTTAAATAAGCAGCATTGTCCCTCTCATTTGTTAAGATTAAGATTTGTTAAGTAAAGAAAATACATTCTCTCTCACATCAAGGAAAAATGGCCAAAAAGTATGATTCGTTTCAGTTATAATTTGGACCTTTGACTTATGAAATATTTCATCTTACAGCCATCAAAAACTGGGTTTCATTAGATTCAGGAATAAGATGAATAGCTGATGATGCCACAAATAGACACTGTGTTGTCTGAGATTTCTTGAAATATGAGCATGCAACACCAGATATATTCCACTCATCAGCTGGCAAAGCAGTAGTGCATTGGCAGGTGGATGTCCAGGGGTGAGATCTGACGTGGCAATGGTGAGATTACTGGCTGGGCATTAGTAAACCCAAACACATTTGTGTTTCCCAAGCTCCTGAGCTCCTGAGCAAGAGCTCAGTCTTCTGTGTATTATTCAAGATGCATTTCATTCCCCCCCAGTCTGTCAGGCAAAGTGCTACTTCACACCCCTGTTACTCACATCAATACCTTGAAACATCAAGTATTTGCAAAATTAAGGAATCCAATGGCTTTCTGTCTTGTCTTGCAGTAAGGAGTCAAATATGCAAAAGTGGGCTGTCACCTGCTGAGTACAAAAAACTGAGACAAACATAGATGCCTTTAAATCCATCCATCCATCCATCCATCCATCCATCCATCCATCCATCCATCCATCCATCCATCCATCCATCCATCCACATCCATCCATCTATCCATCCCTGTACAGTGTCACTTAGTGAACAGATGTCCATGGACTGCAAGCTATAGCATGTCTGGCCTGTCTGAACTACATCTAGTGAAACCTAAGCATTAGTTTGATTGCGTTGTTTCTGACTTATGATTTGATAAAATTTGATTGACACACCTAGTTTGTCATAGCCTTTTCCCTTCCCTTTTTTGGCTGCTGAAGTAGAATGGACCTGATTGATATCAGGGATCAGTATGAAGCCTCTTTTTCTTCATTCATCCAGAACATAAAGTATTGGGATGACACTTCTGACATTACAAAATTAGATTGTCAGTACAAATCATAAATGCCCAAAGACTGGCTTGAGCTTTGGCTACAATAATAGACATATGCAGAACAGATGATATAAAAAGCTATGAAAAGACTGCAACTAGGGAAAAAAAGCAAATAAAGGAGAATATGCTTGCAGTTCTAGCCTGAAGAAAAGTGAGACAAGCAGAGAGGCACTAGATAAAACCTTGAAATAGTTCCCTTTTGAAAAGGGAGTCTGTGAAAATTGCTTAATAAGATTCCACATTTGTTGTGTCTCTATGGCTGAAGAAATCAGATTTTCTGCAGAATTTAGAATTTGTTTTAGAGATCAAGTATAAATTTTCCACTTTGAAATACTGAAAATGGAGTTACACTCTTTTTTTAGTTTAGAATTTCCAAAGAATAAAGCAATTGCAGTCGGGGTTATAGAAGGAATTTTATGTCATGCATTTCCGTTGGTTGCGTTCAGTGATATATGAGGTATAACTAAAGGTAATGTTTAATCCAGGAGGAGGAACTTCATTAACAATTCTGATCATAACTACATTAGACTAAAATCTGTATCACTGTCCCAGAGGAGAGCAAGGCTAACCAGGGTAGATGTTGCAAAATCTCTGTTTTGTCACAAAAGTAACCAAATATGTTTCTCACCCTTTGCAATTTAGAGACTAATTTCTTTGAAGTAATTTTTTCTGACCATAATTTTATTTCAACATCTCCAACACAGAGGTTAGCAACAGGAGAAAAACTAATTGTGTAAGAATTATTAATGATGTGAAAGGTATTACTAGCACTAAATAACAGACAAGCATCATTGCCTTTGGAAAATGTCACCGTATTACAATTGATGCAAGCTGAAAAAGAGAAGTAACCAAAAAGAAGTTATTTTAATGTAAGCAGTATATCCATCTGCATGATATTTTGTCCAGAAGGTAAAAAAACACTGCAAAATACCTTCTCATGTCAAACAATCCTAAACATTTTATTTCATCCTGTAACACTAAAATATTATGAAAAGGCATCTGCTTATGTCACTGGTTACATCCACACATAAATCCTGAAATGCTAGAGACAGATGAGCTTGTGGTTCCTGTCACAACTCCTAAAGCTTCCTTCTGCTCTTGATTCATATAATTATAGTGTCACATTATCAACAGAATGAACTATATCCCTGAGCAATTTCAAGGCAAATTAATTAGAGCCAGCAACGCTTTCCGTCCGCAGCTGCCATCAGTGACAATGTAAGTCTATGGAGGTTCAGCAGTTTAGCATTTCAAGTGATAAGCATCTAAATATAGGTTTAGGAATCCCATTTAAGAGATCTAATTTAAGAGATCTAGTACTGGGCATGTGTAAATTTCGCATTTCAAAATCTGGTTGTGTCAGGTTTCTATTGACACAGTTGGATCCAATATATGAAAATACTTGGATTGTATCTGTAAGGATGAAGTAAAACTAATGAACACTGTAAAGCAGAAATGTTTACCAGGAATTTGATCCTAGACTTCTCCACAAAGCTCACCACCCTGGCCCTATGCCCACTGCTTTTTCTATTGTTCTGCCTGGAGAAGAATGGGATTAGTGAGATGTTGGGGATCCCATTTGTCAAAGAGACCTTGAAAGGTCATTTATCTACTTCCTTGCCCAAAGAAAAGCACAGCTGGGCATGCATACAGTTGATAGTCAGCTCTGGCTTTAGGAAGAGATAAGCACCAAAAATGCCTATGTTGTGAGGTACAAGTGTTGATGTGAAGGAAAACATGACGTTCTTTCTAATATTTCTCCAGTTTTTAGATATCTTTAATTAAGACCAGTTGTATTATTCATTTAAAAGATGGATTCAGTTAAATTATGTATTTTTCATGCAATCCTGCATGTCACAAAATGAGAAGCTAACAGCATTCAAATTCTGAATAAGTGGTGGGGGCTATTGGCAGAAATATTAACTATATTATTCATGTGAATATTTTACACTTGGTCATACTTGGTAAAGCAACCAAGTACTTACTTAACACAACATAATCTATGTCAATAGTCTAAGACTTGGTAATGTATATTATATCTGCCTGGATGACAACTTATTTGAATATTTATGTTCAACACTTTCCTCATATCTTATAAAATGCAAATGATTCATCTTCACCTCCTTTTGACATAAGCTGAGCGCTCATTGCTAGAAGGTGTCCTCTAACCTCATACAGTTTCTCCATCATCCCATATCCTCACCCTTTTATCCACTCCTCATGATTAGGTGCACAATTTGGACACTTGACTTGAAGACTTCCCCCTTGTTCTGTATTATTTTTCCAGTTCCTGATGAACAGACAGGGGTTTTTTTCCAGATAGTATTTTATAAACACCGTTCCCCCTGCAGTGTTATTTCTTAACTTTTCTTGTGTTAAGAGTTTATAAATTCTTTGTAATAGGGAATGTGCTATCTCTCTGTTCACAAGCATACTAAACTCACAAGCTAAAATCAATGTTTAATAATAACTTAAAATCCAATAAAGTTAAAAACTGAATGGTACTTGAAAGTAATTCATCTTTTTATTAAACTCTGTAGTATGTAATTACATACTTGTCCCCTATAGAATATAGCAAAATGCAAAGAGCTAATATCTCGTAATAAGTTGTCACTGGAGTGCCTTTACATACATCAGTAGCACTTTGTTCTTACTTGCTGGACAAAACAATATCCAATATCATAAAGAAAGGTGGTAGCTTTAGTAATTCTGAGCACTGCCAGGACTGCAGTTAAAATTTCTTCAATTGCTTGCTTGTGGCTTGAGTTTTTCGTGTTTGCTTTCACTTAGACCATAGAAGGGACATCTGGAGCTCAGCTACTCTAGCTTCCCATGTCAACAACAAGAAGTTAGGTCAGCCATGCTTCTGTCTAGCCAAGTTGAAAAAATACAATGATAGAAAGTTCATGATCTCCTGGGAAACCTGTTGCAAAAATGTGTCACTCTGCTAAATGAAAGTACTCTATCAGCTTAAGTGAGGCAACAGATTATTCAGTTTAGCATCTAATTTACCAAGTGGTCTCTCTCAGATCTTGCCAATGAAATTGATGAGTCTTTCAACGAGTAAATAACATAAGAACTGAACTTCAACACTGATTTTTTTTTCTTAGCAAGGTCATTCTCTCCATTGCAATAGAGGCAGCCTGGGAAGAGTACAGCAGGTAAAACATGTGATTTATCTGCCCACAGTCTGACAGACAGTACACCCAAAATTTGTTTCAAATTAAAATTATTTGTGCACAACAATGGGCATGCTGTATATGTAAGTACATGTGTATAAAGATTATCTATATGCAGCAAGTATTATTTAGAAGAGAAGTAAAATCTATTGTGCAATTAATTCATTGTGAAATTAAATAATTAGAAGAGATTTTGTCTTTACTAAGCCTTTTGTTTTCTTTAACCCAGGTATGGTGACATGGTGCCAAAGACAATAGCTGGCAAGATTTTTGGTTCAATATGCTCCCTGAGTGGGGTCTTGGTCATTGCTCTGCCAGTTCCTGTGATTGTCTCCAACTTCAGCCGTATATACCACCAGAATCAACGAGCAGACAAGCGCAGGGCACAAAAGGTGAGCTTCTCATTCTCCCCCTTATGTTGTTGAACAATAGATAAACTACGACTTTCTATATGCTGTGTGTCACTATAGTGAGTATTTCTTAGCAAGAGGACCATTATACATATGTGCTACATGCCTAACACATGTCCTAGATGTCTTATTATACTGTCTTATTTTTAATGAGGGAAAAAACCCCAACTAAAACCAAAACTGGTTCATTTATCTTTTCTGTCAAAATGTACAGACCTATTACTTTGGTAATTCATCCTACTTGTTAGACTAGATCTAGTATTTTTAGGCAATAGCTGCAGTCTCACCCACTGAAGATTTGTCTGTTTTTTCAGGCAGACTTTCTTTCTACCATAGTCTACTGGGGAAAGAAAAACAAAACAACCAAACAAACAAGCAAAACCTCCAAACCTAATAATGATTTCTAACATCTCTGTTAACAGATTGCTTCACTAATCCATGTTTAGTTTAAGTCCCAGATTCAGTCTCTGGGGGAATCTGATTGTTGGGGAACTTGTCTCCTCAGCTCTATTTTGCTGAAAAGGCTTCAGATAAACAGCTCAATCAGGTAAAAAATGAAAGTAAAAGTCTGTTTTTCCAGCTTTCTTGATTTACTAAGTCTCCCACTAAAATATCCAGTAGATCTACAAGAAGACTGTTACCCTCCCTGACACATATGGAGAAGGTCAGGGGCTGGGAAGAGAAGTATTTATCAGGAGTGATGCCGCCAAGCCTGGACAGTCACTTTCATCTCCGCATCATTGCCAGTGCACTAGTTCTAATGCACTTCTCTGAATTCTGAAGTGCCAGGCAGCTCAGAGAACACCCATTGTCACCTGAAGCCCTATTCTGGGAGCTGAGCTGCCTTACCTTCTGCTCCTCTGTGAATGGCAGCCGGAAGGCTTTGGATGTCACACAGGTTGCATGATTGCCAAGGCTGAGGTATCCCCAGTTGGGCTTTTTGTGGGCCTGAGGCCTCTCTTCAGAGGTCCTGAGTCTCCAGTGATCTCGGGAGAGCAGGATCACTGCTGGGGGAAGTGTGCAGGCAGACCATTGCTGGGGACTGTATATATAGGCCAGGGAACACAGGCAGTTGCAGGCTGCATCTGCCTTGTATAGACAACAGCAGCAGGGTCAGATAAAAAATGTTTGTCTGTTCCTTTCTGACCACCTTTTTGACTGACTTCTTCACTAAAAAAGGAACCAAAACAGTGAAATAAACGTATGCAGTGATACCATTCTCAGAATATCTTAAGATCAGGAGGAACAGAGGTACATGGCCAAGAAAGTCATAGACCCAAGAAGATGATACAGCACGCTTCAATGGCCACATCTTGGAAAAATGCTGTCAGATGAAGAAAATGGCTATAAAAAGAAACCAGGTGTATCATGTCATACCTCTCTAGAAACCTGATCCAAAATATAAGCTACTTCAGGGATCCAAATCCTATACTTTCTCTACTAATTCCACTCACCCTTCTGCACACTGTTCTGTCCCACAGCCTAGTTCCAGCTGTGTGTTCCCCTCTTTCACAGCTGACATCATGTCACTTCTACACTACCTCGTTTTTGTCAAGAACTTTTCTGCTTCTGTTTGTGGACTGGCAGCAGAGAAACAAGTGTATCTCAGCCAGGACACAGTGCTCCTGACTGTGCCCCCGAGCACTGTGGCAGTCATGGGAACAGATCTGCTGGATCCCAGCAATCACAGTGCCTTTTCTGAGCTTTCATAATAGCTGCAGACACAACTGTTTCAGAGAGAAATTGTCTCCTACTGCATGACACAAAACAGGGTTTTCTGGGTCTGCTTTACGTTTGTGTCATGGTTTAGCCCCAGCCAGCATCCAAGCCCCATGCAGCTGCTCACTCACTCCCCCACCAGCAGTATTGGGGACAGAACTGGAAGGATAAAAACACAGCCCCGCACCAGCCACTGTGAAGAAAATTAACTCTACCCCAGCCAAAACCGGCACAATTTGTCCATGAAAAAGAGGTGGATGCTAGAAAATAATCTCACAAAAGTTAGATGGGTAGACTGGCTGCTATTCCCCATAATCTCTTCTAGAATAGAAACTGCTTGAGTTAATAACTGACTTTTTCTCCGTGCAAAACAGTGAACTCATTGTATGTTTCAAACAGGAACATGAAGTGATGAATGGCAATCCTGCCAAGCATTTTTTGCTCTGCTCCCCAGAACAATGCCAACAGTAAGGATGAGAGATCTCCTCTGACTGTATTTATGCCCTTCTTGCTTTGGAGAAAATGGCTTTGAGGTCTGATTAACTTAGTACTGGGTGTGTGTTTCATTGATATCTCCGATTGCAAAGCTAATCTCTTTCAATCTAAAATGACTGAGATGTCAAACTGAATATTGCTCTGATGGACTAAAAAAAATCAACAAAAAGCACTTCATGGGTACCGTATAGTCCATATTTAGCTATGAAATATAGCCTTGCATTTCACAGGGGGTTTCTACTGCATTTTAAAAGAATATTCAAGCAAAAGGTCACATTATTGAAGTTTGAAATGCCTTCTTCATTCAATACAATAGAGGCTTTACACCATTTTCTAAAATAAATGTTTCCCTAGGCACCGAACTTATTTCTATTCTCTGAGCCTGAAGAACATAAGCTTAAAAGAAGGTGCAGTTTCATGGAGAGTGGCACAAACCCCTGCAGGCAATGGTACCTCCTGCTGGCTACAACAGCCTCCTTTGGACTCAGACAGTTGTACCTCTGAATTGTGCAACTTTATCAATATCTCACATGGAAGTTTAATCAAGATAGACTTCAGAAATGGTAAAACACTCGGGCTGGGAGGAAACTCAAGAGAAATTTCTTTGCTGAAGAGTTGAAATCTAGTTCCAGAAGCACTGGAAATTTACAGCAGAAAAATTTTGTCACTTACATTAGGATTGTTCAAGAGCCATGTGACCATCATTTTATGCATTTACTGAGCTCTGCACAGTTATTCAAGGTTAGACAATTCCACTTGTTTCTTTTTGGCAAAAAGGCACTGCACATTAATGCTTGGGAGAAGATGGAAGAGAGAAATTTATTCATATACCATTGCATTTTGAATGCATTTTAAAGGAAGCTCCTGCTTCCAATCATACAAATACATTGTTATAATTACCATGAAATCCCACTCTGTAATACAGACACTGTTGGCAGGATAGGGCAGCTTTCTGCTGCAGTACAGGAAACACCTTGCAATCAATATAAACAAAAATGGGGGGGGGGGGGGG
>VYZT01021157.1:16510-54587 GCA_013400735.1 Pomatostomus ruficeps
ACTAGACATTGAAATTCAGGGCATAACTAATTATGCCCTGGAGTCTTACTGTGCCTTCTTCTCAAGCAGCTTTATCAGTACTGAGACAGTTTTGAAGGATGCTATTTGTGGAGCTTTTCTCAGCTAGAGACAACATCAAGAGGCTGTTATTTTGGTTGTCCATTAACTTTGGGAAAAGTTAATGACAGTTGTGTTGTAAGTGGTCATGTGTAAAGGCAGGAGAGGGAAGGGAAGGGAAGGGAAGGGAAGGGAAGGGAAGGCTGGATATTATTTCCTATTCCGTATGTGATAAGTAGTAAGGGTTAAGTCTTGGCAGGACGCTCACTGTGGCATATTCACTGAGATGACTACCAGCCCAGGGAAGAGAAGGGAGGAGGCACAGCTTTGCTCTTGGAATGCGTGTCTGGCCACTCCATGGCAGCTTGGACCCAAAGGTCCATCCCAGCATACTGCAGCAGCAATTATGATTCTAAAGTCCTCCATGCCTTGAATGAAGTATCCCTTGGTATATGCCTTTTCTGTTTTCCATGCATATCTTTGGGAGGCAAGAACCTTGTGTCCTCTTGGCCAGCAGGTGCCTAAGTGCAGGTACCTCTGCTCAGTGTTGTTCCTTACCTGAGGAACAAAAGAGCCTCAATATTACTTGCCCAGGCACTTTCTGTCTAGAGTGACTTTGCATGATGCCTCAACAGAACAGGCAAACAACTATCATCAGCCCCAAAACTTGACTTTAGACATAAAATTCAACCTGAATCTTTCATGCAAGTATGGTCTTCTACCTTCACAAAAATATATCGTAAAGGTTGGCTTGGCTTTATTATTTATTAATTGTACATGATGCATTTATCTGTCAAGTTATGAATAATCAGTTACTAGCTAATTCTAAATAGCTCTAGGATAAACTGCAACAACTGCTTAACAGCATCTGGCAGTCTAGGACTGAGTGTTTGCAGAAGGAAATGCTGCTAGCCATTTTGACTTCTTTATATGAGATAGGCTATTAATATCAGGGGCCTTGCAGAAACATAAATAACAGTAACTTATCCAGGATTTTTGAGTTTGGCAAAAAAAAGAGCATGTAGAACTGATGTTTCTGAACAATAATTTGAATAGATTGTGAAATTAAGGCACCACTCAAGGAATGTATGAACCTTATTTGATTCCATATCCATTAATGTGCAAAGTAAACAGCATCTTCTTCTCTACTACATATTGATGTCATGTAAATTATTGTCAGCTAATATGAAATCAATCATTTGCAATTACTGAAAATTAGAAAGTCAGAGCATGAAATGCGGGTGTGATTTTTCACTTAAACACACAGGGTGGCTTTATGAAAGACCAAACAAAAAAAATTATATAACTAAAAATGTAACTGATTTATTGGACAATTTTTGCCCTTGCTCTAGAAGCCACAGTGTCGTGGTTCAGCACAGGCAGGCAGCTAAACGCCACCCTGCTGCTCATTCCCATCTCCTCCCCAGAAGGATGGGGAGAAAATCAGAAAGGTAAAAGTGCAAAAATTTGTGGGTGGGGATAAAGACTAATCTTTTTTATAAGGAAGGTCAAGAAACCACCAGAAAGGGGGGAAGGGAAACAAATGCAGGGGGAAAAAAGTGATACAAAAGAAAACAATTGCTCAGCACCAAGCCTGTCCCAGAGGAAGAGCAGCCCCTGCCAGCCCCTACCAGCATCCAGTTTTATTGCTGAGCATGATGCCATAGGGTGTGTAATAACCCTCTGGCCAGCTGGGGTCAGCCGTCCATCCGTGTACCCCCTAACTCTTTGTCCACCCCCAGCCTCCTCAGTGGGGCAGTCGGAGGAGCAGAAAAGGCCTTGGCTCTGTGCAAGCACTGCACAGTAGTAACTAAAACACCCCTGAATTATAAACACTGTTTACAGTACAGATCCAAAACACAGCCCCATAGCAGCTACTGTGAAGAAAACCAGCTCTGTCCCAATCAAAACCTGTGCACATAGAATGACTGTAAAGGAATTTTAATATTTTAAATGTACAAAATTATTAAACAAGAATAACTATAAGGTAAGTAATTAATAGCTTTTGAGTTTTCATAGTAAAATAATTATGTAGCCTGGAGAGCAGGAGGAAACAACAGGATTCAAGTACTAAATTACCTGGGCTACCCAGATTTTTTGCATACCAGGTTGAAGAGAATCTTGCCAGAAATTATTCCCAGTACTGCAGTAAGCCCTGTCCTAAAGTGTTCCTGATAAAATCATTCTCTTAAAATAGTTGGACAGCTGAGGGCATCTGAGTTTTAAATGCTGGATGTTGTAAATACCCCAAAGTGCTACATTTAGCACTACTTAAAACCTTGTGAAAATAAATGTTTATATTTCTAAAACTGACAGAGCTAACGATTGTTGAATAGCAGTGAATTCTCTTTGTGACGTTTCTATGAATGCAGTCATAGACAAGGATTCAAGTCTATGTTGTAAAATTTGAAGCTAGAAAAAAGAAAGACATTCATTTACAAAAGAAGTTCAGTGCAAATACAAGGGATATGGCAAGAATTAGAGTTGGTCATCAACTTCTTTAGGAAGATGGAGATGAGATGATTATGGTGGAATTTCATTAGAATATGTAAAATATCTATATTTCAGTGACATTTGTTTAGTCCTACACCATGTAAAAATTACCAAAATCAAAGTTTCATACTCAGGAAAACTTCCTAGCAGAGGTATCATCTACTTCAGGAGAAGTTAATACTTTCCCCTTTTTTTCCCTAGATATTCCATGAAAGAGGAGAATTAGGAAAGGCATTGCAGTGGTTGAAAGGGGAAGTTGTCACTCGCATTCTGTTACACGACAGAAAATGCAGACTAAAGGAAAATGCAGTACTTCTGTAACCACAGTTTTCCTGATGTCATCACATCATTTTGGTGCCTTTCATAGGAATTCTATCCCCAGTGCACAGCCCTTAAAATCCTGTGGATGACATGAGCTTTTAATGATGCCTTGAAAGGAAATGTGAGAAGTCACTAGACTGCTCATGCTACAGGCTCATATATAAATCAGGCAGAAGCACTGAAATCTTATCACTTTAACAGATTTGTAAACACCTCCAGTTTCAACAGTATTTTCTGTAAGCTGAAGTATAAACATGGAAGCCACAATATCTGGTTCCTCTCTGGGTAATAGATTTACTGTCTTCTCTTTGGTAAATGATATAAATTCAGGCCATCTGAATGAGTCTCAGCTAGAAAGATGTAAGCTATTACTTTCTAGCTCACAAAAGGTTTCTAAGATGCAATAAATTCATACTTGCAAAGCAATTTTAAATCTTCACATAGAAAGTACAACCTTCATATTATATGTGCCATAGCACTTTGATATATTAAGATAGTCTGATGGACTATCTTAACTATGATGGACTGATGTTTTTCATATTTCTTTATTAAACTGTGCTGTACCATAATTATTACTGCAATCACTAAAGAGGAAATGAATATGCATGCTAAAAGGAAAAGCAGAACTAATGTATGTTAAATGTCTGTTCATTAAATCTAATGAATCTCCCTGTATAAAGAGCAGACTGAAAAGTACCACAGCTAAAACATTTGTGACTGAAATCACTTATTTATGGGACTTCAAGCTGCATCCTCTAAAGGCATTTCCAAAGTATCCCGAGCTCCTAAGACTAAACAGTCATGCTAAGAGATGCCTTTTACATATTTATGAACACAACCAAGTGCACTTGTCCCAACCCACGACTATTCTGCGGTGCAGGTAAAACTCTTTTCCCCACCCTTCAACCCAGTACACTGGGGTTGCATCGCAGCAGCACCCCTTTGAAAACAACCTAACTTCTACCTGCCCAGGGGCCTTTTTAATTGCTAGCCCTGGGGACTGAGCCCTAACTGTGCTGGTAGCCTTGGATGTGCCACCTAAGAGCCCAAGTGAGCCAGGAGGGTGGGAGCTGTAACAATTCCCCACATTGATTGCTTCTGGGGACTCCAGGCCAGGACATCAGGGAACTTCTCCTTACCACTAGAATAAGATGCATTAACTGCATTGCTGGAAAAGCTGTGTGCACCAAGGAAGTTGGTAAACCAATCTGTTATTCTAAAATGGGCAATGCACCACAAAATCATTCAATAGCCTCTCATGTGAGCTTTTTGACTCAAGGATGCACACATGCAGAGCATTACTTTATTTTCTTTCAGAACAATTAAATGATAATAAATGCATGACATAGCCTAAGCCAGATTTCAGCCATGTTAGCTGTTAGCTGTCATAAATTTCTTGGCTTTCTGTTGAGAAGATCTGTGAGTTTGAGGCTGTAAGTGCAAAGAAACGTGATGTTGAGCCATTCCTCCAAGTCAGTTAATTATTAATCATGCCAGAGAGATCTGGTGGCTGCTTCCACCTATAAGTGCATGCTGACATTTGATGTCACAGAAATTTGGCAAAGGCGGAAAATACACTCTCTATTTTTTGAAAATATCAACTGATAAAATCAGATATGAAAATCCCTACTAATATATCCAAGTTTGATTTTCAAGTTCTTCACTGTATCTCCTTCTGTGCTTCAGCGGCCATTTAATTCCAGATGCTGCTAGGCATTTGGCTTTCAGACTCAGAAATCTAACCACGAAGATAAACCCAGATTCCCTCTTACACATGTAACCAGCCACAAAAAATACAGAACCAGGATGCCATCCTAGTAATCCCATAAAAGCTTCTGTTCTCCACATCAATGGTTGAGATAGTCCATTCTTCATGCTTTCCTCTAATTCTGGGTTCTAGGTTTTGTACAAAATTCAGTGGATGCAAAATGTCCCTCACTCATGAGCCTCCTTATGCTCTGGATGAAAGTCACCTTCACAAGCAATGCAGCTCACCTGACAAAGCACAAATTTCTCTCAGAAATTTGATACCTGCAGTCTCTGAAAAGTCAGGCTGTGAACAGTCCATGACCAAAGATGATAAGTATTAAGTCTGGTTATACCAACAGTCATGAAGAGGTAGGTGGAGGCCGATGAGTAGTGGCATCTCTCAGGGCTTTGCCTTGGGACCGGTGCCCTTCAATATGTTCATCAATGACACCAACAATGAGATCAGGTGACCCTCAGCAAGTCTGCAGATGACACAAAGGTGAGCAATGCAGTTGACACAACAGAAGGAAGAGCTGCCGTCCACAGGGACCTGGACAAATTTGAGAAGTAGGCCCTTGAGGACTTCATGAAGATCAAAAATTTCAAGCACACGGTGCTTGCACCTGGGTCAGGGCAATTCCACATATGAGTATAGGCTCGCAGAGGAAGTCCTTGAGAGCAGCCCTGTGGAGAAGAACCTGGGAGTTCTCGTGGATGAAAAGCTGAACATGAGACAGAACTGTGCACTCACAGCCCAGAAAGCCAACCACATCCTGGACTGCATCCAAAGCAGCATGGCCAGGAGGGCGGGGGAGGTGGTTCTTCCACTCTACTCTGCTTTAGTGAGACCCCGCCTGGAGTGCTGCATCCAGCTCTGGAGCCCTCAACAAAAGAAAGACAGAGACCTGTTCGAGCAGGTCCAGAGGAGGCCATGGAGATGATCCAAGGGCTGGAGCATCTCTCCTATGAAGACAGGCTGAGAGAGCTGGGATTGTTCAGCCTGGAGAAGAGATGTCTCCACGGAGGCTTTAGAGCAGCCTTCCAGTACCTGGAAGGGACTTACAAAAAGGAGGGAGAGAGACTTCTTGTACAGGCAGATAGTGACACAACAAGGTGCAAAGGTTTTAAACTGAAAGATGGCAGGTTGGTATTAGATTTTGGAAAGGAACTTTTTACTAAGAGGGTGGTGAGGCACAGGAACAGGTTGTCAGAGAAGTTGTGCATGCCCCACCCCTGGAAGTGTTCAAGGCCAGGCTGGATGGGGCCCTGAGCAACCTGATGTAGTGCGTGGCATCTCTGCCCATGGTAGGGGGTTGGAACTAGATGATCTTTAAGGCCCCTACCAACCCAAACCATTCTATGATTCTAAAATGGCCTGAGAAATATTCAGGAACTTAGCTGGGAGACAGCATAAAAGCACTACCACATTTTGGTACTTCAAAAACCCAGAGAACTTTGAGAAACCCACTCACAGATATTGCAATATTACTTTTTTTCTGAACCGTTTATTTCCCTTTAAAGAGATATTCACTGCAATGCAATAGCAACTGAAATGGATGCCCATGTTTCTGCCCCACAAGACATAAAGAGTGGCAACTGCAGCAATGCAAAAAAAAAAAAGGGACTTCCATACTGATTTGTCTCATCCCTTCTCCAAAATCATTGTTCTTAGTAGCTGATATGTGCAAACAAATAAAAACTTCTATCATATGCATTTTAAATGGGAAGACACTTGTGATTTGCTCCACCTGGAGGACAGATGCAATGCAGTCTGTCAGTCGCTGTGAGATTGGTATTCATAAGCAACGGATTCCAATTAGCAGTTTTAGATAAACAGGATAATGGATATGAGTACAAATGACACTCTTCCTTTTGTCTATTTACACAGAAAGCCAGGCTTGCTCGAATCCGTGCAGCAAAGAGTGGGAGTGCTAATGCCTACATGCAGAGCAAACGAAATGGCTTGCTGAGTAACCAGCTGCAGCAGGTAATGTTTCTGTTCCCTCCACCTCTGGAGTCACCACTTAATGACAGCCCAGCAGTACTTTATTCTCCTTATCACCAGGGCAAGTCACCCTGGGGCTTTGGGCAATGTTTTCTTTAGAGGTAGATTAAGGACAGATAAATTGGACAATTACTATTGTTAAAGGCAGCTTATGAGAGTCAGCGGTGGGGTATTCAGAGATGAGGGAAACATCCGGCTGGAAATGCCGGATTCAACGTAACCCACATTTTTAGAGTTAGATCCTGTAGAAGAACTCATTAAGGAAAGTACAGAGCATTTGCCTCTTAGGAGGTAGGTTGGATTTGTCTCACTTGCCTTTAAACATGTAGAAGATCGGTGACAAAACCAGGTTTCATGACCAGTAAAGGAAAAGGCAGCTGCTGAGCACTGTTTGCTCAGAGGCGTGTTGCAGAGTGATGTGCTCCCTCAAACCTCCCTTAGGTTTAAGGAGAGTCTTGGTGATTACCTCACATGCATTGTAATCTAATGTTCTCTGAAGCAAATTCTCTGCTCACCCCTGCCGAGGAAGCCAGAGCCAGCAGCTGGGACGGGGATCCACAGTGACCCATGCTGCTGGGAGACAGCCCCTTGGCTGCTCAAAGCTGTACCCAGCTGAGAAAGACTGCAGACAGAGTGGTTTTTAATGCCTGCCGTTTTCTGGCATTTAGGCTATTCCCTGAGGGATACAGGAAGGCTTTTATTCCTCTATGCCCTTTCTGTTCAATACATGTTAAAGAGCCGGATACTTTAACCTATAGCCAGAAGAGGAGGAAGTGGCTGCCTGTCCATCCGTCCTGTCTAGCATAAAAGATGAGCAGTTAGAGACCTTGTTTCCTCTTCTGCTTGAAAAAACTCAAATATTTGAACTAAAAAGACACCAAATAGCTTAATTACCATGCAGATTTCAAATATCCCAAGGTTGAATTGTAATCTTTTCTATTACCCCACTTCCTCCCCTATTTAGGTTTTTTGCTTTCTAGTGAATAATTGCGAAAGCAATTAATAAACAGTGGATGCTTTCTACTTAATTCTTCATTCTGTGTCACTAACATTTGCTATACACTTTCTAAACCCAGTAGATTGGGATCACTGGCATGAATTTTCGTGTAAGCAGCAATACCACAAATTCTTTAGTGCTATGCAATGATCCTGGGAGGAAAACTATTTTTAGTTTTCTTCAAATGAGGCACAATCCCAGTAAAAACAAATATTTTGCTGTCACTTAAACTGATTATAATTTTAAGCAGGCATTGATCCAACATTCAAAGCTTATGTGTTGATTGCACTTGTAAATTGTACTATTTTATCTATGCATAAAAGACCTAAGATGAAAACATTTAAAAGAAGGTGTAAGGGAAGGAAAGAAAATAGTCTCATTTAAAAAAAAAGCAAAAGAAAATAAGGGTGCAAAATAATTTTTGTTATACTTTGTAGATGAAACATTGCAGTTATACTACCATGCACAATCCAGATTAGCTCTGATCAAATATTTGGACAAGAACCCTCTTGTTCCAAACTGAGAATAATACAGAGTTCTGTGTATCAACAGTCCTCCAGTGAAGAAGAACAGGCCTTTGTTGGCAAATCTGGCTCTTCCTTTGAAACACAGCACCACCACCTGCTTCACTGCCTGGAAAAAACTACGGTAAGAAAAGAGAACTCTGTTTTCCTGTGAATTGCAACCCCAGCCTAGTTTTGAATGTTTTCAGTTATCTCTTCTAATTAATAAGCCTTTATATTAAAGCAGTTAGCTGGAAAGAAAAGCCATTTTATCTTATTTTAAGGCGTTATACCCAATGCATATAAATAACAGAGAGACATAGCTTCTGCTATATTTGATGGAGATCACTGTGAACGTCTTTCTGCTTTTTCTAAAAAAAAGCAAACAACCCCCCCAAAAACCAACTAAACAAAAAAGAGCAAAAAGTTTTCCCACAACAAACATTGCTAAATTTTTGTAAATTAAAACCTGATATATGGATGTGTAGAATTTAATGTTCTCCTTTTGACAGCACTTCTTCGAAATAAAAAGGCCCAGCTGTTACGTGACTTAGACAGCAATATGTCACCCATATGCTTGTTGTGCTTATGTCTCCTCCTTTCTTACTTTAGGAGTATTACTTTTATAAAATGTGCTGTAGGACAGAATTACTTACTTCCTATTCAGAGCACACTGTGGTTTCTTTTGCTAAGATCCTTGCTGGATCCTTTTGAGACATTTTTGAGACATTTTGTACCAGAGCCTGATGACAGCAATTTGCCTTTAAAATTTTTCCCCAGTTGCATATTACATATGCAATATTTAAAAACCTGAATAATAACCACAAGTCTTGTAAAACTGTCATAGAAATCATGGAAAAAAACTTCTGTTCATTTGGTAGGAGCTGAATTCAACTCCCAAAGTTTTACCTTTCCTCTAATCATAATGGTGGAATATGTAAAACTTTTATTTTTTTCTTTTTATTTTTCTTTAAAAAATGACATCTGTAAAGCAAATATTATCTTATTTCCTGAATCTGTATTCTTTTTTCCTTCTCTTGGGTCCTGCTACTGGCCCTGAGTTCACATGACATGATAACACAAAAATATGTGCAGCAGTTCCAATTTGTATTCTGGAGATGACGCATTCCTAAAATTTTAGTGGGATCTTGACATTTTGGGCCCTCAGCATTTGGAATCTGGCAAGTTTCTGGTTCATTGTATAGCGGGAAGGGTGGTATGTCATCTTAGACTCACCATCCTTTGTGGTATAAGCATCATGGTACTGAGAAAAGGCATATTTTCTCTTTTCTGTCACTGAAAAGTCAGTAAAAGGTGGATAAGATCTCATCCACTCTCAGAAATGCAGAGTGAGCAATGTTTCGGAATTCTGTGAAGATTACATTAATAATGAAACTAATTTCACTAAAAATTATATTTTACAAACTACTTTTAGCTAATTTATGAACAGTTAATTAATAAGTATAATTAAATCTATTAACTTGTGCCATTATAGCATTTCAAAATATTTCCACTCTATATTAAAAGTTTAGTCAATAAAACTTTTAATCATTGCTCCATAAAAGTTTTAGGAAGCACAAAATTACTTTTAATCAGAAAAATAGCAGAGTTCTTGGCAAACATACTGCAAGCCCCTGAATGTAATCTCAAGAGAGCAATTAGGTTATTTTTCTCTGTGAATTTTATGTCTCCTGTGTGACCATGTTGTGACTGACATATGCCTTATAAAAGGAATTTGTCAAGCAAGTCCTTTTTTTCTTTATCACTTGAAATTTGTATTCTTAAACACCTCTTAATTCACACAAGTTTATGTCTGAGTGAAGAAGAACAGAAGAAATGGAAATACAAATGTTATGCCTATAAAGGTATTTCCATTTGTCACAAAGACTTGGCCAGAGTTGTTACTCTCTTTACTTTGTTCACATATTTTATATTGGCCCCATATGGCAATTCTGGAAAACATCAGCAACTTTCCAATTAGAGCAAAATTTTTTAGGGGAAAAATAATTTGCCTCATTCTAATACACAAAAATGCAAAAGGCTGACAAATTTGATATGAGACTGAGTAGAGTGTAAAACAATCCAGAAAATGCTCCTTAAACAACTCCCCTAAAACGTTCTCGGGCTATGTGGACTAATTCCAGCAGTAAACACAATGAGTTTTCTTGGAAAAGGAGGCTTTCTCGAGCTGCATGTGAACATATCTCAATCTCTGCTAAGTTTGGCCTTATACTTTTAAATGAGTATAAAAATTACTCCCACTCCCCTGCATCTCCTCCCCTCCCTTGCCACGATAAGGACCACCACTATTTCACTCTCTTTTGCACACATGGAAAATGTGGAAATTGTGGCTGGGTGTGAAATACTCCCCAATCACTTGACAAATTAATGTAAACTGGCTGTTTGAGTGAATTTGGATTCATCTTTGTGACCAACCTATTAAACTACTGTCTTTGCTGGGATTAAGCGAAGATTGCCTAAATAAAGAAGACATCATTTAACTAAAATGCTCAGTCCTCTAAAGTGCTTTTGATACACCCAGCTACAGTAGTCAGTAAGTTTTTGGATGCTTTTAAGTAACTGTCTCATCTCCTCTAATCAAAATTTCTATTTGTTTAAATATTTGTCCTTTAGATAGATGCATACTTCAAAAAATGTTGTTTCAGATCGTGCTCTCTAACATGTAATTCAAAAGGAAGCCTTATAAACTTATCTGGAAAATAGTTATGAATTTTATTATGTTATAGTTCAATACAATAAATCTTATTTATTTTCAACTGACATTTAGAGTGTTTACATAAGCACCACTTGCATTTTATTAATAAACATAATCCTCTATTTTGTGGCACTTCAAAGATTATACAGATATCTATAATGCAAACTGCATTACAATCACATGCTATGTTGCAAAATAATTTGGATTAACATTTTCTTGTTAATTTTGTTCCAGCGTTTACATTTGTGTTGGTATTCAGCCCAGACTAATACAGGCTAAACACTATAATCAAGAATAAGCCATCTAACTTTCCCAGTTTATTCAGTCATGTCAATTTAAACAATCACAATTAATATGTTCAATTATCTTTCTGTATGTGCTTTGTCCCTTTGTTGGCTTCCTCTGGGCTAGAACCACGAGTTTGTGGATGAGCAAGTCTACGAAGAGAGCTGTATGGAGGTTTCCACGGTGAACAGACCGCCAAGCCACAGCCCCTCCCTCTCGTCCCAGAAAGGCGTGACCAGCACTTGCTGCTCACGGAGACACAAAAAGACGTACCGCATCCCCAACACCACCATCACAGGCAGCCGCGCCGGCAGCGTGCAGGAGCTCAGCACCATCCAGATCAGATGTGTGGAGAGGACGCCTCTGTCTAACAGGTACTTTGACAGGTGCATCAGCACACCCAGAGCTGAGGCCCCTGGCTTTGCTACAGAAGAGATCTAAAGGTGCTGGGGCCTCCACAGGCAAGCGGTGAGGCTAAGGATGAGAGTCCAATACTCATCTAAAAATGGGTGCTGGTGCTGAAGTATTCTGCACTTTGTTTGCTTCAAACTCAATCCAAAATAATAGAATAGTCTCTCTCTATTCATTTCTGCCCTCTCAGGCCCTCCTCATAAACTACTGTGCACTATTTGCAGCAAACAGCATCCAGGGACTCCAAATAAAATAGAGCACCAAATATTATATGCCGTGGACAAGTGCATAAGAAGAAAAATTTCACATAGAAAATTGTCCAATTCAGATATATGAGATGAGCAAGTGCTCTGTCCGTCTCTTCTTGGTTCAGAGGCATAGGAAATGAGACTTTCTTGCATTTCTGCAGAGCAGAGAAATAAGACTGATTCCCAGAGTCCTAAGTGTAATAGTCATAAGGAAGACTCTTAAATAAAAAATATGAAATTGATAAGAAAAATGCATTTCCTAGTTTGAGAAGTTATTACAAAACTGAGGAAAGTGCAGTTTAAGAGTCTGTAGTTTACTGAACGTTCCTGTACTCTCACAAGTAAAGTATTTGGCTTTCACATATATCCACATATCACCTCTGAAAACACAGCAAAGGTCTTAGGAGACCTAGAAGTGTTTTCTATTGATCTCTTACATGCCACCTATTAATAAAGAAGCATTTTCACTACAACTTGCTATAGAGTTTGTCTTGTTAAGATACATTTTGAGTAGCTTCCTTTGTATAGTTACTAGGTTTGGATTTCACTTCCATGAACAATCCAACAGCTTGGAACTACTGAAGTTTTTCAGCTGTTATGCAATGAAACCTCCTGGCCAGCACAAAGCTCCAATCTATCTTAGTTTTTCAGGAAATGCTCTGCCTGGATCCATTCTTTTTCTGCTCGAGAACTTGCCTGCACCATACTTCCAGACACCATGTATATAAAAACAAAAAGCACCAGCTTTGTGCTAGAAAACAAAAACACAAGGACAAAATGCCAATCTCACCTTGAAAGAGTCTGGGTTTTACATGTTTTTTAAAATGGAGAGGTACTGCAGCAACTTCATGAATATGTTAACACAAAATAGTGCATATAATAGAGTGCTTTACTATTGAGGAAACAGAATATACACAGAACCACAAGGGTTGGAAAAGACCTCCAAGACCATTGAGGCCAATTATTAACCTGGCACCACCATGTTCACCACTAAATGACATTGCCAAGTGCCACATCCACATACCTTCTGAACATTTCCAAGGGTGGTGACTCAACCACTTCCCTTGGCAGCCTGTTCCAATGTCTGACAAACATTTCAGTGAAGAAATTATTCCTAATATCGAAATGTTCTTACATAAGCATGGCATTGAGGAATATGCAGGAGACATGGACTGGCCCTTAGTTTCACTTTCCTGCATAGTAAGCAACTTGGTTGTGCTAAGTTTGCAATGCCATCCCCCCACACTCAGGTGATTGGCTGAGAAGTGCTGAAGTGGTGGGAAGGAAGGGAGAAAGGGACATGGACAGGAACTTAGCAATGGATCACCTGCTGCCAGGGTACAGGGCAGTGGGGTGGTGCTGCTCTGTACTTTGAGCTCTCCAGTGGGGCAGGATGGAGGTGGCTGGCTGAGGGAATGGAATCAAGCATGAGAGGTTTGTGGTAACGTGGACTTTCATACTTCATGGATTTTTGTTTCTTCCTCCAGCCGTTCCAGCTTAAATGCCAAAGTGGAAGAGTGCGTTAAACTAAACTGTGAGCAGCCTTACGTCACTACAGCAATAATCAGCATCCCAACACCTCCAGTCACCACACCTGAAGGAGACGATAGGCCAGACTCTCCCGAGTACTCGGGAGGAAACATTGTCAGAGTATCTGCATTATAAAACAAGGAATTATTTATAAATTAGCATAAAGACCACTTGCAAGCTGAGCTCGAGCAGTGAAAAACAAGTCGTGAGGAATGAGAGAGCTGACAAAGACAACGCCCCTTGACGAGTGTGCCAGTGGCCGCAGAGCAAGAGGTTCAGGAGAAACAAAACACTTTGTGGGTTTTGGTGTCGTAGGGTGTGAACCAAAAGGAGTTTCTTACCCCCTGTCCGAACTGACGTGTGGTGGAATCTTCTATGACCATCCTGACTTACTATATGAGCACAATGAAATGTCCCCATTGATGCTTCTTCTTATCATGAAAGCTCTTTTTAGAAAAAAAACACAAACGAAAAAATAGAAACCTATGTTTCTGCTGAATGCAAAACGAGAAACATTTTGATAACATGTCTTTTTTTTCCCTGTTAATAAACCACAAACTTGTTGAAGAACTGTCAAAAAATGAACGAAAAAATGCTCATATGAAATATGTTTGTACTGACTGAAAGAACTACAACCATAATGCATGCTGAAATTATTTGGAGCTGTGATCTCAGTTTACTTTTGTTGTTTTTCAGATTAGGCATGATAAAATAATACTGTAGAAAGGGGCATTTCCGTGCACTTACAACAAGCTGATTGTTAATGTTCCATGGTAGTTGTACAAATAACTTCCCTTTGAAAAAAGCAGTATTTCTTACTCAAACATTCATTAGTGAACTAAAGGTATTCAGTTAGTTCAATATTTACTATTGTTTTATCTTGCTTCCTAGGTACTGTTACAACTGCAATAAGTCATTGTACACCTGTTGTATCAGGAATCAGGATTTTTTTTAAAGTATTTTACACAACTTCATCTACACTATAAACTTCTAATGGCAAACATTTAAATAATCTTACAGCCAAACTGTGCACCACAAATTACTATTCAGTCATTGTTCTTTTTTTCACTATTCTCTATTTCTCTGACACTTTGTTGCCCACTCCAACCTAAGTGTACCATTTGGGAGTTCAAGGATACTGATGAATCAACAGTCCTTTCTTCCACAGACAACTTGTCTACTTCTGTATTTTCAGAACAAACCTCTCGTCACAGTTTACTGCCACAGAAGCAATCCTATTTGAATTAAAATTACCACAAAGGTGTTTTGGGGATCAGCTAATACTTATCTCCAAACATTCCTTGCTTACATTCTGCAGCATCCAGAGTATTAGCTACACTGGAAGACACTGAAAGACATTCAGTAAAAATGATGGCTAAATTCTTTTTGTAACTATCTGTAAACTTGCATCTTAAAACTTATTTAAGAATTTATATTGTGTGAAAAATATTTAATTGCCTAAGAACAATGATAGAACAATGGATTGAGTCCCAATGCTATAAAAATATAAGAGATTTCAATTGGAATTTGCCTACATGGGGAGGCCTAAAAGCTAATATGAAGGCTTTACAAGTTAAGGTTTTGTGGCTTAATTTATAAAAGACAGATATTATCAGAAACCTTTTCAATTAAAAAGTGTAATTTTTCTTCATGAGAGTACATTAGATGTATCATAATGCTTCTTATATCCATGACATACCATACATCATATACATCAAATATACATGGAATATGTGCATATCAATACATACATATATACATCAAAAACACTGGATCAGAAATAATTGCATGTCTGCAAAATAAAATATGCATAGAAATCAAAAGGCTCAGTGCATTAGATGCCATTACAATAAATGATTAACACAGTTATTTAATAGTTTGAGTAGTGTATGTTTCAGTATAGTATTTGCTAGCATTCTACTGACCTGGAAATTTACATTAAGAGAAAATACCCACTAAAAACTGAAACTTGCTGATGATACACTTTTTTCTTGCACACAAATACTGGTCTTTCTCTCTACCTGTCAACAGTAAGGAGTAGATGACAGACGATCATGCTACAGTATATACTCCAAAATACAGCATCACATATTAGAATTAAACTGCAAGTAAAAAGAGTAGATAATGCCATTCCTTACTCTTTCATCTTATAATTTACTTATTCTGAAGTTAATGCATTCTTGGTAAATTTCCAATTAACTTCCCAATTTTTTTTTCAAACCAGAATGATTTACTCCTAGTAAACTGAGCTTCTCCATTTCTTTAAAACGTCAGAGAGCAGAAGCACAGCTATCCTCTGAGCCAGAGGAAGGGCACTGCTTCTGAGCAACCCTGCCCAAGTCCATCACCCAGCACTGCTCTCTCTCACCCTGTTGGGACACTGCAGTAGGTCTGCTGCAGCTGGTAGGTTACAGAACCTTTAATGGATTTAAAGGAGAGGCAGAACACATCAGAGTTTTTACTTGCATCCCACTTCTACGCATGGTTACTCATATTCAGTCCCCACCTTTTGCCAAACAATTATTGATATAAAAACTGCCTTGATGTCAGCAAACTGCAACAACTTCTTTATGTCACATGGTACTTCATGACTAGTTAGATCAGCTAAATAATGCAAAGAGGCAGTTACTAAACCTACTTTGGTACAGACTACACACAACCCAGGAAACCTACTGACTCCATCAGGTCACGTGTCTGGTAAAAGCTCTTTATTCTCCTGTTCATAGGCACTAGAAAGAACGCACTACAGCAATACACTTGCATAACAGTTATACCCCTGAAGCAACCTGTACTTTCATTTTTAAAATGCAGCTTAAGAGATAATTTAGTAAGATTTTTCAGAATTCCAGTCTTGTCTCCTATTTCCATGTCACATGCAAAACCATTAATTTATTCTGAATTTGGGAAATACACATTTTTTTGGTGTTTTAGGTGATTTAAATGCTGTTTTGGTAGTGAATGACTGTTGATGACTGTGTAAAATGCATCTGTACTGTACATGAAATGTAATTATTTCTGTGTATCATACAAAGAAACCGAGGTTGTTGTTTTGACAATTTTGTTTGACAGTCATATATCGTATTTCAGAAGGCAGCATAATACACATTATGCTGAATAAATAGACATTTGAGGAATATTTAAATAAAACATCTGCATGCTTGAATGGGTCAACCTGGTTTTGCAATAAATTATTCATGAAACCTTTTTTCCCCTTCTCATTTGGAAGGAACACTAAATCTGAAGTAAGCAAGTATCTTAAGACAGCAATTCTAGGCAAGCTGTGAGTGTATCTAAACCATACTAGAGCCATCAAGACCAGGATGCCACAGCTCCACTACACAGAGTTGTCCCTCCTGAGAGACCCTTCCCAGCCTGCAGAAAAAATTGGGGCATTATTTCCAGCAGTATGGACTCCACCTCTTTATCTGTGCTTTAAAAAATGTCCCCTATGTACATTCAAAACCCAAACTGCTCTGCTGAACTTCTCAGCCTACAGAGTCTCCTCACACCTGGTATCAAATTCCCTTCATAAAATATTAGTGCACAGAGAAGATCAAACTCTTTTTGTAGCCCTAGGAGTGGGTAACAACACACCATGGATCACTAACAAAGGGTGACCAGCTGCAGACAACACTGATCAGCACTGGCACACAGGATGGTCACCTCTGCGAGGAGCTCACTGCTCTGGGTGCTGGGGAAAGATAAAAGTAATACCTGTCTGTGAACCATCCCAGAGCATTTGTGAGAACTGTCCTCTCATAAAATAGCTACAGAAGACAAACTGAAAATGTACACGTGCCATTTTGGAGTTGTGGATATGTGCTCGGTGGAAGCACACTGACTACCCAGAGAAAGCTTTCACAGCAGAGAACATGATGCAGCCTCAGCTGCGGCAGAGAGAAGGGAGGCCTTCAGAGAGGAGGCTGGTCTGGAGGAGGACAAATTACTGAAGCCACAGAACCATTATATTTCGGGCAGGGAGGGTGCTTAGGAGGTCATAAGCTCTTTTTGCTGATCTGAGGCCCACCAGGGCTTTATTTTCCCATTGACCATGGGAACAGTTTAGGATTATTGCCTGTTCTACAAGAGCCATCAGCTGATGGGATATGTAAACATGTGGCTAGAAGAGTAGGAGCGTAAGGAGTGAACACTATATATAGATTGGCAATGTCCAGAAGATATATTGAATTATCCAGACAGCTTCGTTTCTTACCTGCCTGTATTATCTAGTTGTACACTTTTTACAGTATCCGTGCACAAGGAACAACTGAAGTGGGGGAATGCTGAATAAAAAGGAAGTAGATGTATAAAAATTCTCAAAAGTTTAGGACATCACATTTTTTTTAACAGGAAGTAGTCAATCAGACACAAGTTGGAAAGTTTTAGATACAATCTCACTTTGACAATAACATTTTGTATGAATTAAATGCAATGCTTGTGGTGGGTTGACAACACTGGCAGGATGCCAGATGCCTGTCAAAGCCACTCTATCACTTCCCTTCTCAGCTGGACACGGAAAATGAAATAATATATCTTGGGTTGGGATAAAGGCAGGGAGAGATCACTCATGACTGCTGTCATAGGAAAAACAGACTTCACTTGGGGCAATTAATTTATTACCAATCAAATCCAAACAGGGTAATCAAAAATAAAACACCTTGCCCCCATCCTTCCCTTCTTCCCAAGCCCAGCTTTGTTCCTGAACTCTCTACCTCCTCCTCCTCCTCAGAGGTGCACGGAGGCAGAGAATGGGGTCTGTGGTCAGTTCATCACGTTTTTTTCTGATCCTACTTCCTCCTCACACTCTCTACCTGCTCCAATATGGGGTCCCCTCCATAGGAGATGGTTCTCCACAAACTTCTCCAACACAAGTCCTTCCCATGGACTGCAGTTCTTCATGAACTGCTCCAGCAAGGGTCCCACACACAGTCACACAAACCTGCCAGGATCCTGCTCCAGCAAGGGCTATGCACAGGGTCACAGCTTCCTTCAGGCACCCACCTGCTCTGGTGTGGGACTCTCTGCAGACTGCAGGTGCATCTCTGCTCCACCATGGACCTCCAGGGGCTGTAGGGACACAGACTATTGTACCATGGACTTCACCACAGGCGGCACGGGAATCTCTGCTCTGGTGCCTGGGGCACCTCCTGCCCTTCCTTCTTCACTGACCTTAGTGTCTGCAGAGCAGTTCCTCTCACTCCTCTCTCCAGCCGCATTTGCTGTTGCCGCAACCACTTTTTCTACTTCTTAAATAGTTATCCCAGAGGTGTTACCACTGCCACTGAAGGGTTTGGCCTTGGCCAGCAGAAGGTCCATGCTGGAGCTGGTTGGCTCTGACTCTGTCAGACATGAGGGAAGCTTCTCAGCTTCTCACAAAAATCACTCCCATAGCCTCCCCCCTACAGTGCCATCCAAACCCTAAGTATTTCAATGTTGTAAGACTTTAATAATCTGTGTTTTTCTGCATAGTTTACAAAATCACAGAATATTCTGAGTTGGAAGAGACACACAAGGTTCAAGTCCAACTCTTAAGTGAATGGCCCATATGGGGATTGAACTTGCAACCTTAGCATTATTAGCACCATGCTCTGACACAAATACAATGCTTTTGCAGTAAGAACTTTTAAAAGCTATCTATAAATCCCTTCCTCCATATTTAACTCTATAGTTGCTGTTACCAACCTCTCTTTTTACTAATCATTCCTTATATATTCCCTTATAGTCATATATGCTTTTACAAAATGAAAGTTATAAAGAAGAAAATACAGCTCTTTCCTTCCAAAAATCTTGTCATACAACCTGTTGGCAGATGAATCAATACCTTATCCAAGGACCAGAAATAGTGATTCTTGCCTCCTAAAAGCACCCACTTAATCTAATGACTGCTCAGCCCCACAGCAACAGTCAGGCCCATGGACTCAGTATACTCTCTGGGCTGAACAGAAAACTTGGGTGTTGGCAGGGAATGACCCCTTTTTCTGATACAGTTGTTCTCCTTGAGCACTCTGTGACAAATGTTAAGAAGCATCTCCATAGTTGTTTCTTGCAACAAGAAAGATTTAGTTCATTACACCTTATGCTGCAGAGAAGAAAAAACACACCATCCTTCTCCAAGTACTCCTGTAAAACTGAGGGAAAAAGAAAATAAGAGGAAGTAGTTTCCACTGCCTCAAGTATCTCTAGATGTCCCCATCTTGCCATGCAGCCTCTCTCCTACATATATTCTAAAGCTCTACAGGAGAAGAGCAGGCGCACCGCAGCCTAGTCAATTAATTTTAAGGTTCTTTGAAGAAGCCCTAGAAAAACTGACACCTCATAGCCTGAGCAGTCAAAGATTCTTAAAGTATTCCAATTTACAGCTGAGACCTATTTCTGCAAACGTGGTTAAATACTCAAAATAGAAAGATTCTTTCCCAGAATGCAGACTGGCTCAGGATTTGGGTAGCCAAGCCCAAGTGAGGTTTCCCTGACTGCAGATGTTCATTGTTGTGGAGGTCCATAAACACCACTTTGGGAGGTTGGTTGTGTAGCAAAGGAGGCCTCTGCTGTTAAAAAAACCTGACTACACCTGAAGGCAATGCTTGCTCAGCACCCAGCCAGCCTAAAACCAAATGACCTAGGCTCTAAGTATCTAAATTCCAGCACATCCCCCCAGCTTGGCTTGCTGTATTTGTTCCTTCTTGACCTCTAAGCCGGACACAAGACACACAGGCAACCCCCACTGACAGTCTGAGCCGTCCTCACATGGAAAGACTAGGACTATTTGAAGCATGGCTAAGGGAGCTTCCACGGTCACTCCTTGGGTAAAACTTTAAGGGCTGAGGTTTCCTGGAAAAGCGGAATTTTATATTTCTTTTTACATTACTTTTTTTACCTTACTTAAGTGAAATTCCCTGCATTCAGCAGTAATTCACTGCCAAAGGCAGCTGTGTACAGGTAATCCGTAATCAAGATTCCACAATTTGTGGTTTGTATGGACTCTTTTTTTGGTTATTACGAAGGGGAAAATGATGACTCAACCCACTGTGCAGCATCACTGGTCTCTGCAGCACTCCAAAGGCTGGAGCTGCCCTACACCTAGGCTTCGTGAGACACCTGCTCCTTGTCTACAGGAGCAGGTATCTCACCACCTACTGTCTATAGCCTCCCCCTCAGCTACAGCAATGCTGCCCAGGCTGAGCAGGGGGAGAGCTGGGAGTCAGCTGTACCTGTGCAGCAACACTGGGCCAAGGCTTTCCAAACAGAACACAAGAAAGTATTCCTGACAAAGACACTACATGCAAAATTTTGGGGTGGTCTCTCCTTTAGTCTTTTTTTTACTTCCCGAAGTAAGTATAAGCATCTGTAGAAGTACAAAAGCAGAAAGGTAATCTTGCTTGCAGTAGTACCCTTGAAATAATTACATCCACATGCAGACTGCTAAAAAGCAAGCAACAGCCCGCACAACTGAAGAGCTTAATTTCATAAGCCCTTAAGAAGTTTTCTCAGAGGCAAGGAAAAAAAAAATACACTTACATTGTAGTTTCTCCATAACAGAGTTAGTGGAATGGGTAAAGACATGTCAAATGACCTCACACTAGCAAGAGGACCCTCCTAATGCCCATCCAAAGCATTCCCACTCTAGGACTAAAAATAAAAAAGCCATTATGGAATTTAAGAGAAAAGTAATTTTATTGTCTACCAAATCACACCTTGCTTTTTTTTCCTTTTACAAATTCCAAAACGAATGAAAGGATATTTTAATGTAATATTATGTAAAAAGCCCATTTGCCACAAACTACTATACCCAGTGGAACAAATATATATTTCAAGAGCGTGGCCAACTGTAAAAATAATCCTATGACATAGACATCGTTCATAAAAATACAGTAAAATGCACTTTCCCTACCTCAATAAATACATTTTAATCTGTTTCTGGCTGGCATTTTAAGCCACCAGAGAGCTCTTAATGAAGCAGTCACGAAAGTAAAATTTTTTCTCATGTACTTTTACAATTATTGCAATAGCATCCAGAACTGTAAGCATTTTTTCTTGCAGTCTTTTGCTTCTAGCTTCAGGGGAATCACAGACAGGAGAAAAGATTTATCTATAAAAATGTGCTACTCCCATATTGATTCCCATTTTGGAAAGAATGTTTAAGGTTTTCTTCCTTTTTACTAAGAAAGAGTTCACAGAACAAACTGTTTGAAAGAAGAATTCTCCAGCAAACTAAAGTCTATTGTCCAGAGCTATAGTTTTGTTTTCAATCCCTGTTTAATACGTTTAAAATTTTAAAATCACTGTTAGATAAAAATAGAAGTTTTAGAACATCTTTAACAACAAAAGCTAAGATAAAGATTTTGTTACAAAAAAGAAAATCTTGCCCTTCTTACAAATCTTGCAAATTTTTAAATCCAAGTAATAACTTGAATTGTAGCTCTGCTTTTCATGCACACATGAAAACACACAATTATATATACATAGATCCCTGATTAAGACATTTTCCAAATGGCTTATTAAAAGTCAGTGTCAGCTGAAGTCACATTTTGTTTGTTCCAAGCACAGTTGTTTCTTCAGAAGATGAGTACTTCCCTTCCCACGATGCTTCCTTACAGGTTCAGTCTACCTGTGAGTGAGTCAGTGTTTTACACTTCACATAGCTTGTGACAATAAGTATTTATTACTGTGCCCAGCTGAATGAGTTCCTTTCAAAAAACAAACACACAAAATCAACTCTGTTTCACGGCTGAGGCCATGGCTAAGAGGCTGATGACTGGCTCATCCTTCTTTGCTGGTCTCCTTCACCTCAATTCATTAGCTGGTTTCTGACACATAAGAAGACTGGTGTATTTGGCATATTTGATGGAACAGAACAAAAATGACAACAAAACAATTAAAATCCTCTGTGACTTCACAGATTCATTGCATCACTTACAGCTCTTCCATTTCAAAGTGTGTATTAAAGCTGTTTGCCATGGATGTATGTTCAAAGATCCTGGTCAGGCTTGGTTTCAGTAGCTCCATGGAATGACATGACAGTTCCTGCGATGTATCACTCTTCAGTGCCATGATCTGATCTGCCCTGGGATCCCTTCTGTCATAGTACAGAGCCCACAGCAAAGTAATAGTGAGGATCATAGCCAGGATCTGTGTTACTCCAATAGAGATTCCTAGAAATCTCAGCACTTGCAATTGCTTCGTCCCCCTCAGAAAAGTGTACATTTTTTTACCGCATCCCTATAAAACAAAAATAGATTAAAAAAACCAGTCAGTTAATACTTGGTTTGCAGTTCCCAAGGCTTAGCTCATCCTACCCACTGCTGTCTTTTCTGGCTCCCAACAATCTCTCTCTCACTTCCGTCAAACAATACTTTGAAAATTATTTTGCCTACTTTTTAAGTGCTTCCATCATGCTAATTTTAAGTTCTCTTCTACACAGAGACTTTACTGCAAGAGATCTGTGCTACTCTTCAATTCAGAAATCACTTGAGAGTGATCTGAGTTCCTATCAACTCTCACTGATTGTTAAAGAAACTCAACTGGTTTTGTGAGGGTTAAAAGCCATTCAAGTCCTCTTTATCATCTTGTTTCTCTTCTTAAATTGAAGATCTTCATGGTTGTCAATTATTTTAAACTCTTAGACTTTTTCTACACATAAAACCACAAGCTGAAGCTAAAACAGCACTGTAGGAAAGATCTACGGACCTGCATAACCTCATGCGAAAACATCCGACGAAAACTATGTTAAAATGTCGTACGTTGATGTTCACAGAAATGAAATTTAGCTCTTTGCAAGCCTTCAATGCAGGCTCTACAGTTTGCTTGCATGGCCAACTAACTACCACAGGGCTTCAGCAAAGCTCCAAAGCCGTTGTAAGGCAGCAAGGATACACAAAGAGGCAGCAGTTTTGGAAACTGCTGGCTAACAGTACAAGCACAAGTTACAATGCTCATTGCTCAGTAGTCTTAGAGACAATAAAACCATGAAGAGAGGGCCTCTGCTACTCTGCATGACGCTTATTCTCTATTCTAAGCTTTGCAGGGTTTCACAGCACAATTATCACAGCAACATACAGATATCAAGGGAAAATTCAGAGTAACAAACTGGATGGGCACTGGCATCAGAAGCAGACATAAGGAACCCATCAAAATGGACACTGTCCTGAGAATGTTATTTTTTGCATTTATATCCTCACTTCATCTTTCTTATGGCTTTTCTAAGAAAATAAAGCAATCGATCAAAGTGATGGAATCTGAAGACAGGACATGATAAATAATGCTTTTCAATCACACTGAAATCCCCCAAGGCCAATTTCCTCAAAGCCAATTTCAAATGCCACAGTCCTAAATGTATTTGATGAAAGGTCCTGTTTTTGCCACACACACAAAATTCACACTGGAGTCAATAGATTTTCATTTAGGATCTAAATAAAATTAATGTACTCTATGATAATTGTAGCAGAGTAAATGAAAGGATCTCAATGTCTCTGCTTGTTCCACTGTTTCATTTTCTAAACAGCAGCAAAGACACAGAAAAAGGAGCAAGTATGCATTCTTTGAAATTTCAAAACAAAAAAACCCAACACTGTAGCAAAAGCAAGGTAATTGGACTTGAGGGGGGGGAACAAAAACTGTCATGTTGGCATCTTCTTTTCTTCAACTGGAAGGCAGTTGCAGTTATACTATTCCGAATTTGTTGTTAATTACAGAGAAACTGGCTGCACTTTAATACTTTTGATAACTGAAAGAGATGAAGGTGCATGCTGGTCACAATTTAAAAATGCTCCACCACAGCAATATTCAAACTCAGCTCATTTGTTGCCTAGGGAAAATATCCACTAACAGAGAGCAATAAAATTAATGCCTGCATCTCCTGCAGTACACAGACACATAACTGAGACAAATTATGCCCAATCTAGATAAACTGTTTTCCTCCATTAAATGATGTTCTTATAGTTCTGCTCTAACACACATTCAAAATCAGTTTCAAAACTGAGAAACACCCAGCCAGCCCTGTTAACTTCATATTCATGCACTTTATTTCTGCTTATGTGACACTTTCATAGTTGGTAGCCTGCAATTAAACAGTACACAAATATACTGTCCTCGGCAAAAATAAAAGTTTGTCACTAAATGGGAAGCTCTTGTTGACAAGTCAAATATAGTATCAAACTGCAGCAATCATTCAGAAGAATCAGCTTCAGATTCCTATGGATTAAAGGTCTGATTCATATGCATTAAACAGGCTATTTTATACTTTCAGTCTTGAAATAGAAAAAAAGCACATATTTCTTAGTTAGCATACATTACTGATTTACTACTTCACAGAATAAGAACCTGAAGTGAAATAAGGCACTTCTCTGAGTAGAAAAGATAAGCCACCAGCAAACTCAACAAATCTTTTGTACACCCCAATTTTGAGTATACTCAAGAGTATATTAAAGCAAATTGTAAAATTAAAAATTAAACCAAACCAAAATTAAACCAAAATTAATTTAATTAAAATGAATTTTGAGTATACCCAAAATTATGCCAGAAACCAAAAGAAAATATTGACCATGCAAGTTTGAATTTTTTGAAGATATGAACTCCTACCAATCATTTTATCTAGGCTGCAGTTCCTAATCACAAGACGGGCAGAGCTCCTCTTGTCCTCAGACCACAACGAACCTCGAAGGCCACATCATCATCTTCACACCTCTCTCACAACCATGCTCTTTCTAAGGTCAGTCTGTTCATGAAACTGCACCAAAGGTGAAGCTCATCAGAATAAAAGCAACTCAAGAAGACTAGCACAATTGAAAAACAGCTTTCAATATCCAGCAGGGAAAACATGATTCCTGCCAGAAGTACTTTCAGGAAGAACTGTAAGTCACCTTTCTTTCTGCAAAAATTAAATTGTGAAGGATGAAGGATTTCAACTTAGACTCTATAGAAAGTTCTGAGTTCCCAGCAAAAAATCACAGCACGGCTACAACAAAACACATTTATCAGTCGCACACAAACCAAACTTCAGTTTTCTGAAGTACTACAAAGAATTTTTCTGAAGTACCAGAATGGACTTGCCAAATATTTACATAAACCAATTTTAGGGTAGCGAAGCTCATCTTATCAGGCTCCCTCTCAAACCACCAGACTATGCAAGCTTGGTTTGAATCACTTTCTAAAAGTGCTTTTTTCCTTCAGTTCTCCAAAACAGAAGTCAGGCAGATTAGTCCTGGATGTGTAAGCTGGTTTTGCATGATACTGATAAACTTATTAGCAAGCATACTGTAAGAGTCTGTGAGACACCCCACAGGCAAGCAACATGGAAAGAAACATTTTGCCAACAAAATATTGTACATATCTCAAAGAGAAATGCAGTATTTTTGTGGCTAATACAACCAAACACAGCCTGTCCCTTTTTGGAATGGATTCTGCAGTAGAGAACCAAAAATAAATTTTTGCTAAGTGCTGAACCCATCCAAAATGCTCTGCGGTACAGTAGGGGAAGAACCATAAATTTGCCCTTCAAAAGGAAAGCCAAGCAGCCTTTCTTTTATCAAGTGGGTCTTAACACAGCCCTTATGTCCTACATAATAATCATCTGTGGTTATTAATTTTCCCCAAGTAGAACCAAAAGAATTTGAACATATGAAGTGCTCAGAGAACCACTTTCCTGGAGTATGGCATGGGCATGAAATGTTAGCAAAAGAGATGACACAAAAAAACCTTGTACTTCAGACACTACACTCCAATGACTAACACTTCCCAGAAATTTTTCACCTTCCTGTGCTCAAAGAGCAGCTTTTCATTTAGTGACACTGTTTACATACTCCTGCCTTTTCACCTAAAAAGGAAGCAGGGGCAAATGAATGTTCTACAGCTTCAATGCACTCCTTGAAGGCTCTGTACTACAGACTTGTCTGTATAGTATTAACAGTAGCAACAGTATTACAAAAAGCAACCATTATTGCTGAGTGAGCCACAATTGTTAAGTTTTTCAAAATGTGTAAGAGACTGGCAGGCCCCAGCAGAAGCCTGAATGGCTTTCTCATTCAGGGACTGACACTTCTGAAGTGTAAGCAGTGCTGCCAGTGCTCTGAGCCTTGCCAGAAGGCAAGAGAGGGTCCAGAACTAGCTGGTGGGAAAAAAACAACCTCTGCCACTGTCTTTAAGGTTCCTTAGCACAGACTGGCCATCTGAGGCACCTGCCTTCTGGCAGCTCTATCTTCTCTCTTCCTAGTGGAAGCACACAGCCTCCTATGATGTATGTCTGAAAGTCCAGATAAGGTTAAGCAATTTCTGTTCGTAGAGTCAATACCATACAAATTGATTTCCCCAAAACATGATTGTTCCTGGCAATAGCTAATATTCATCTTGGCTTGTTTATACAGTGAATCTCCTCTGCTTCAGAGGTGTTGCTCCATAGCTCTTGAACAAGTGCCATGCAACAGATTCTTGTAAGAACAGGTCTTAAACAGCCTAAGAGACTGGGAGAAAATAAAATGGTTCTTTGGGTACTCTTCTATAACGCAGAGTTGCACCACCCACTGGAGAAGTGTTCATGCAGCAGCATCTGAAAGCATGATTCTCAGGCCCATCCTCCTTCCTGTACACCTTGTATTACTCTAAAAGCAATCCAATGAAGAAAGCACCTCTTCTCAGATCCCCGTAACTGTGATTGAGACATGCTTTCTGGCACTGTTGGACTACCTGGACTGTTGGTCATTCTGCTGTTACTGAATGCACAATTATAGGTCTTCAGAGGTCTGTCAGCATAAAAAAATGGTAGCTAACAAAGTTGTTTTCAGACAAAGGTGACTTTAGACAATATTTGTGAGAGCAGAGTTTCAGTAAATAGCGTATTTACGTGTTTTTGTAATTTTCACCCTAAGAACAGTAATGTCTGGCTACTATGATGACCTCCCTTACCCACTTTGAGTTCAAATAGGTCCTTGCCTTGTTTTAAGGCTTTTTTTGTAATTCTTTTTAAATAATCATACTGTAATGTAGAAAGAGCATTTTCTCAGCAAGTTTCTATGCATGCTCAGAGTACAACTGAATTACCTGCCTCCTGGCATGAGGCCTGTTAGCAAGAGAGCTCTCATCTTCCAAAGGGATTCTCAAAAGCATCCTTCACTGCACATTTCACTGAAGTACTCTTCTACTTACCTTGCAGTAGTTTGATGGGCTGGAGCCTGGACATTACATCACACCTAATTTATAACTTTTGGATTGGACCAAATTTGGACTCCAACCTAACCGATATAAAACAAACACTTCAAAGTTTAAGCACATCTCAGAATTTAACTATATTGCCACTAACTCATCTCGCTTCCAGGTAAGGGTGGGTGAGTTCTTTCCTCCCCCTGCTTCAGGATTAACAAATAATAATCATGAACACTTTCCATAAACACAACTACTCTACAAACAAATTACTCTCTTGCACTGCAAATGATGAATTTGGAAAATTACTGGATCAGGAAGAACGTAAAAAACCTTCCAATATATCCACATTTTTCTCCTTACCTCCTGATAAAGGTCACTGAGATCCTCATGATGTGCCTGCTTAGAGCATCCTGGGAACTCTCTGACACAACAGGAGTCAGGTGGCCAGTCCAACTCTGTCATTTCTAGCCAGTCTGTGAAGTACACCACGCCACAACATTTAAACTGCAAAGGAAGGATTAGCCAAGATCAGTAATAATGATTCTACTTCTTCAGTATGCAATGTAGGTCATTAAAAAACCTAAGTAAGTTCCCAATACTGACTTACAAAATATTTACATAGAAAAACATCTGCAAGTGCTTCTATGTATCTTGTTTTGCTGTACTGTGACATAAAAGCAACATGAAAAATGCAATGTAGTGACCAATGAACACTTCAGAAACAGCCAACGATACTGTTCTGTCCCTTAAATCCCAATTGCTTCCTCAAAGGATACTTCACAGAAATTGTCTTATCTCAGGATTCTCCCACCCTTACTACAAGGAACTAACAAAATATCATGTCTAAATGGGGACTAATGAACAAGTATGCCTGTGGCTGAAAGGAGTAGCAGAAAAAGGTCTTACTAGTGAGGACTATTCTTGCAAGGCTACAACTACAGACACATTTCTTTAAAACAGAAAAAGCACAGATTTACCTGAATATAGAAAAAAATAAAAGAGCAAGCAAAAACATATAGAAATCACAAATGATGAAAGGAAAATGGAAGGAAGGGGTATCACATTAAAATAAATACTGCAACAGATTCAACCATAAAACTAGGAAGTTTGGCTGCAAAGCAGATAAGCTGTAATTGTCTATAAACCCCACCAGGACTAACAACCTGTCTTCTCCTCTGCAAAGCACACCCTGAGATTTAAAGCCAAATACCCAGTCTACCACACTAGCAGCTGCTTTCACATAGAAAAGGGATGAAGCAGTTATATTAGATTTGGTTCAGCACTGGATGTGGACTTGACATGACTGGAAAGATGCGATGCTGCTTTTTTCTGCCTCAGTGTCTTCCAGGACCAGCCTGAGTGTAAGTCATTCCCTGGCTGCCTTCATCCACAGGCTTGGGAACATACTTGCCCCTCTTCACCCACTTCAGAGCAAGAGTCCTGTATTCCACACCACTCATGGTTCACAACCAAGCAGATCAGTGCCCAGACATGTTGGCACATATTGTGCCTTTAATTCACCAGTCCTTGTAAAAGTCTTCCTTCTTTAGCACAGCTCTCATGTCTCACTTCATACTGGTTTGTTACTCAGTCAAAATCCTCCCAGCACTGGACTTTAAGGAAAGCTCAAGCTTGGCTCCTCACTGCAATTGCAAAGACCACCTCATTAAACATCCTTTTCTTACTCTTGTATCTTTTCTTCCCCTGCCCAGTTCTCCTTTCCTGACTTCACCTGATCCTTTCCGTCTTCCTTGGCATAGCCACAACTCTGATATTAGACCAACAAGAGGACTGGGGGTGAACACATTTCCAATCTCTCTCAGATGTTAAAAGATACAGAAGAAAGAATACCAAGCTGATCAGGGCTGAATCTTTGGTAACAGAATTGTAATTACAATTTTGCTGACTGAAGAAGTGCCGCAAGTGAAGTGCTTATTCAGACATAAAGCACATACCAGGTTCATATACCCAGCATCTGAACTGTGAATAGATGGAATATGAATGAGAGCCCACCAATTAAGTAGAAACCATAAAAGAGCTTTCTCAGTTCCCCAAATCATTCATCTGGTCACAGATACCATATGGAAAATCTAAAACTTTTCCCAACTTCTAAAAGGAAGTTCTTCTCCCCTAGAAAAATTAAGGCTTAGTTGAAGTTTTATTAGTAATACTCATATTATAACCAGCCATTATGATGAAACTACAACAGCTAGGAGGATAAGAGACAGCATTTAATTTAATCATCCTATACATTTAAACCAGGATACAGTACCAGCTCTATTAAAGGAAAATTGATTGAGACCATTTGATTGTATTCTCTCAGGTACAGAACAGACATAAAACACTCTACCTGCATATGAAGAATTACTCAGTTTCACAGAGCACTTGCATGGCCAGAGCAGGGAACTGGGGGAGGTGTGCTGGTGTGCAACCTCTTTCTTTCAGGTTTTAGCACAAATACAGATTAACCAAGTGCTGCCAAGAAATGTTGGTGTGGGTGGAGGTGACCCCCGGTGGTGGGCTGACTCCCAAAGTCTGAGAAGGCAGCTGTAACCTGGCCCTGTCTACCTGGGCAGACCTTTGACCCCACCCCTCTTCCCATCCTATTGTACTGACCCCACACCTTGTCCCCACCCCCTGGTTTGTACCCTTTATAAGTCCAGGCCATGCTGGCCTCACCCTCTTTCATCCCTGGCTGCCCTTCAGCTACAGAAATAAAGCCTTTCTGGAATTTGCCATACGAGTGGGCCCTCCACTCCTTGCCTCTGACTGTGCGTGAGCTATCTGGAACACGTGGGTGAGAACTCAGTGCCCTCCCAGGCACGGGTGGGTGGAAGCGAGCCCGCTTCTGTGTATGGGACACAGCCGGCCTTCTCTATCTCCCCACGGCAGGACAGAGAAGTAGCTTGGACAGCACTTGCCCCTTCCCCCACCAACCACCCCGAGACACACCAGCCTGAAATATACAAGGAAATGTTTAAATAAACAGGAAATCTGTGCAACAATGACAGATTTCAACATTTCAACAAGGGCAGCACAATGACAGGCATTTAAAGAGTTCTCTTCCTGCACGAGATGTATTTGGAGTTTATGGGTTTTACCTTGGGCAATTTCATGTTTCTGTAACATAATATTTCATTCTATAAAAACAGTTCTGATTTTTAGTAGGCTAGAGGGCAAAGCTGTGAATACACAAGGAAGCTTTTTGGTTTGTTTCCCACCCCCCAGTCAAAGGAAATAAAAACCCTCATCACTTTCACAAACCTCGGCCAAAGAGACAGTGTTGGCATCTTTTTGGAAACTTCCTTTCCCATTCCTTTCCAGCTAAACATATCTTAACCATGACAGCTCCATGAAAGGAAACTAACAGAGCCTATGGGAAGGGGAGCACAGTTTAATATTAAAACAACATATAGACATATTCATTTTACTTTACCTGCAGATTTTTAATTTCATATACATCATATCCTTTAATGCTATCGTAATCCTAGAAGGTATTGTAGTCCTAACCTTACTGAAAAAGGATATGAGAATATTAGTAATTTAAATGAATTTTTTAACATTCTAGTTTTGGTGTATAAGTACCTTTAGGGCCTACAAAAACTAAAGAATTGGATGTCAAGTGATGCTAAAAGATAGTATCACTACTCAGTGTTTCACACCAAATGAACTTGAATTTATTTGCCTATTCACTTAAAACCAAACCTTTTCCTTCAGCAGATAAGTAACACTCACTGAGCAGGTATTACTTTAGCTCATGAATTAACGGTCATCTTACCTCCCTCTGGAAGAAATTCCAAGCATGGGTCAGCCACTGGTACCTAGGTAGGCCATAATTGGTCATCCTGGCTTTCAGTGTGATCATATCGGACCACTGCACTGGAGCCTGGAGCAAGGAGAGAAAAGTGACTCACACAAGAGATCTGTAGGCTTGTGGTTCAAAACCCACAGGTTCCACCTATACTGAGATCTTTTCAGTGCAATGACTGGAATAACTTTGTGTACAAAGAAAACAGGAAAACAAGTGTTGTAATTTTTTATGATACTAATACTTTACAGGCCTTTCTTAAAATATCAGGGAAAAGTTATTTGTTTCCCTTGCTTACAAATTAATGTACACTGAAAAGCAGTGACATTTTGGAGAGATTCAGGGATGATTTGGTACAATTTATTTATATCATTACCAGATATTTTACTTGACATAAAACTAGAACTGAGTCCCAGCCAAGTCATCAGGGATGGCATTTTTCTGCCCTAGTTTAGGTTTCTCCTAGTGTTGTCTTAGATAATAAACACACAGCCAAATGGGTAAATTCATCTCAGGATAAATAATTTAAACAGAGCAGATGAACCATTCCCTTGAAGTCTCAAATCCACTTCACTGTCTAACGTGAAAAGCTTTGATTTAGATGCCTAAGTTCTATATATACAAAATTAATTGAGATGAATTCTACCCCAGGAGTTTTTTCAGCAATTTTCTGGCTTTGTCTGAAGTCCTGCACGCAGGTATCCTGAATGTGCTCTGTTTTCGTATCTTGCTCAAAAACAGTAACAAGGAAGTGCAGACATGGCCCTGTGACCTTTTTTCTCCAAACACACTCACAGCCTTGTGAAAATCTTTTCTTCTTAAAAAATTCCTGAAGTGTTTTTCTTTCAAATGTGACAACTCAGAAGTGAGGTGCTGGTGTTTTCCATCATCTGAATATGTCACCTCAGTTAGCAATTTGTTGCAAACAAACAGAGGCAAGTGCTAGGGCACCTGGCACACAGTGAAGTTAAGAGTCAAGATCAAAACTTCACTTCCATTTAGCAGCACAGATTTCAGCATGCCAAAACTAAACAAGGATCTGAAGACTGCAGTCACTGTCCTAGGAGCACATACCATCCACACTGAGTTTTGCCTTATTTCCATCAGCTTTAATAGTCATGGTGAAAGAAACCATAATTGCAGTATCAGCTGTCGCTTGGATGGGAGGGGAGACCAGCTCCTCTAGAAGGCATGACTTTGCTCTCCTATTCAATTTGAAGCTAACCGTAAGGGCATACTGCAAGTGGCAACAAATATTATCTAGGAAAAAAAATATGCACAGTACTTGCCAAGGAACCTGGTCTTCACTGTGCCAGATGCTCCGCAAAAATATAGGGACAATCACTGCCTGCCTGAACCCATAATACAAAGAGGAACATTTGATAACATTTCACTACCACTGCTAAGTTATACTACGTTTTTGCTGCCCTAGTAAAACTTCATATCATTAATGTATTTATAAGGTCCCAGAAATCTAACATGCCTTTCACTTAGCAGATTTTTGCACTGAAGTCACAATTGTTCACATGAAAAATATGTTAGCAGTAGAGTACTAAATATACGTAAAAGTATTATCACAGAATATTTCTATCACAAACATTTACACTGGTAACTATAATAAAGTAATTTAGTTTTGTACTCAATGCATTTTGCTTTCCTGTGCACTGTAAACTAGCACTCTGCTTTCTTTGGATAATATTTGATAGTGCTGCAATTAACCTCATATTTGCTAGACTATTTTTTATTAACTTATTTAAGTTAAACACAGTCCAAGGTTATGCCTGCAACACAAGAAATCCAACCTTTAGGAAATCAATGGAAAGCAGGAAAAAAAAAACTCAAGAAGTGAGAGAAGAAAATTAAAAGCAAAGCGAAACAATCTAAACCCCACCGTAGGAAAGCAATTTGAATGCTGGAGCTAAAGAGGGATTTCAGAACCCGTGTGTTTGACTGCTGCAAGAATGCCAACAGGTAAAACTAAGGACATCGACGTACTTATTAAATATCTTCCTGTCAGCTCATATACATGGTAGTGCACAATAATTTATGACTGAGATGCATTTGTTTGACTATACACCAATACTCGTGTGTAGACAAACAAGAACTAGAGATGCTGGTTTGATTTTAACGTAAGTTCTATAAAGCCCAGTCTGCCACTGATATCTAATTACTCATTATTATTTTTCTAATGATTATCAAAGCTTGATCAATGCCTAAATAAGCCAAGAACTCACACTGGCTTTTCAATCTTGTGGGTGGAATGAATTAGTCATGAGGCACACAACATGCTGAGAGCTATTATGAGCTGGAAGGAAAGCTGTTTATGCAAGGACTCTTAGAGCAACTTGTCCACACACCAAGGAAAGCCCATCCTGGATCAGCAGAGGCGGTTATGCCTCAGTGACATTTCTGACAACATCACCCACACTACACTACACACCCACCCACACTAATGCCAACTGATCTCTGAAACCCACCAGGGGCTCGTGATTTCACGCTACACTGAAACCAGTGTGACATCAAGTCAGCCCTGTGGTTATAAGAGGGAATCATCTTTATTTTTACTGAGTAGAAGTACAATCTAGGGAATGACCTGCACAGGTATGGAGGAATCACTGAAAAATAACTGTTTTCTTTGAGACTGCCACATTCCCTATGGTTCTCAGCAGCAAGAAAGCCACCTCATCACACAAAGAGCAGTAGTGTTAGGACAAAGTGAATGACAGTAAGAAATTAGATGGAAAGAAACAACAACAAAAAAACCCCAAAAACCCAACCCAACACAGTATTTCAGGAGATGAGAAAGAAAAAAAAATATATATAGGGAGAGAAGAAAAGAGACAAAGAAAAGCAAAAAGGAGTATCTGGGTTTGCTGTGACCCACTGCAGAAGATGCAGGCACAGAATTCAGTGCTGCTTACTTTAGCAAAGGGCTGAAGGGACAGCCACGTTTTCTTCTGGAGGGAAATAGCATGACCAGTGACATAACATATGGTAGGGCTCTGCCAGCCTTTATCAAAGTGTCCCAGGTTTGGGTTTCAGTAGAATAGCAGATAACCAAAAGCTTGGGGGTCAGACTAAAACACCATAACTTCAGGTTTTCTAACTGAAGAGTGAAGGCTGAAAAAGCATGTTCCAGAGCTACAAAGGCTATGTTATTTCAGTGTTGTGGTTTTAGTAGAAGGGAGGGGGCCATAAAGATGGCTCCTGTGAGAACTTTCTGGAGTTCTTCACCATTTCCAGCAGAGCCAATCTCTGATGGCTCTGAAGATGATGGACATGCCACTGGCCATGTTTGGGCCAATTAGAAAGGTTAGTTATGCCTCTGTGATGACATATTTAAGGAAAAATCAAAACAAAATGCACACACAGCTGCTTTTAGTTAGAGAAGGAGGAGGATGTGAGAACATGTGAGGGAAAACAACATGGAGGCACCAAGGTCAGTGGAGAAGGAGGGAGAGGAGGTGCCCCAGGCTCGGGAGCTGAGATTCCTCTGCAGGCCGTGGTGAGCCCATGGTGAGGCGGGGTGTCCCCCCTGCAGCCCATGGGGGTCCATGAGGGATGCAGAGCCACCTGCAGTCCGTGGGTGAGGTGCCAACATTNGGCAAAAGCAGAGGAAAAAACTCCTCTCCCTAAGCAGGGGAAGAAGATCTTGGAAACGGACTGACCTGAACCCCCACACCCTGCCCCCCTTGCACTGTTGGTGGGAGGGAGGGAGGAGTGGGGAGTGAAAAGAAAGGTGTCTTTTAAAGGTTTAGTTTATTTCTCATATCCTCCTTCTAACTCAGGTAGTAATAAATTTTCACTTTTGCAACTTTTAAGCTGAGCCTGGTTTGTCCTTGGAGCATTTTCTCCCGGTTCCTTATCTCAACTCATAGACCTCTGAGTTAATTCCCTTGATTTTTTTTTCCCCTCTCCTTCCCTCATCTGCCCAGCTGTGGCAGGGGAGGGAACGAGTGAGTGGCTGCCGTGGGTGCCTGGCACTTAGCCAGGATCTAAACCACGACATTCAGGCAGTTTACATTGACAAGATTTCTGTGGAAAGGGAGTTATAACAGTCATACTTGGCAAAACCCCTGCCGAGGGCAGATGTGCCCATAGCATGAAGAATGCCTCTTGTCTGTATTCCCAATTTGAAAATGAATCAACACAAGCTGACATTTAAAGCACAGGAATAGCTTTAATTGCTATTATATTAGAACCCTTCCCTGGAATCTGTATTGCCATGGAATGGATTATGGTGCAAAGTCCTGCCATGTAACTTCAGACAAATCTGCCAGAAATTCCTTTGGTCCAAATACTGTGTAAATATCAAGAAAGCTCCCTCACATCTTACTGCAATATAATTGTCATTCACTGTTGGAAAGACCATTATATTAAGCATATTTTGGCAGTTGAGAGAAAAATATTTGTCCCTCTTTTCATAAAAATGTACCAGACTGAGTACGAGATGTAAGGATATAGCAGCCAGCAGTTACATTTCAGTTTAATTTGCTCAACACTTACCTATTTTCTTACATGATGGTTACAAGTCCTCAGTTTGAAAATTAAAGGTTGGTGCAGTTATAAAAACTAGACAGAGGTAAAACCTCTTCACAAGTTTACAGAAGAGTGTTTTATAGTCAAGACATGTTTTACTTAAAACTGGCATTTATAGCTTGTGGAGGCAGCGTGCAGATTTTAGCAAGTCCTCTATGGAAAGAACATGCTGTCTGTTTACAATATAGTACACTCTTTAAAACACAAAGAACTTCTGGGGCAAAATCCCTTCAAATTCTCTCATCTCCTCTCTCAAAATCCTTATTTAAGCCTGAAGTTCATAATTTAACCCCTAAAATATTAAAGACTTGAATGAGAACCTGACTAAGCAAGAATTAACAAAAAATTAAGTTCTTAAATGCAGAGGGGATGAAGGATTTGGCTCTCAAATACAGAAGGAGTAAGGAGAAACCCAGACAGGGCCTTCCAGACAGACAAGCTCTCCCAGGAAAATTCTCTGTTTAAAATGAAGGCAGTCACCTGAAATTAAACTGTCAGAATAATGAACAGAGATAAACATTACAGTAATTAGAAAACAGCTAGCTAATGGAAAACTTAGTTTTCTTCTGCTGAAAAAATGCAGCCTCCTTTACTGACTCACCGTTATTTCCTGCTCGTAGGTCCAAACACCACAGGCCAGTTCAACGCAGAATATTACAAGCAAGCTTCCAAAATACTGCACAAAACAGAATGGACTTAGCTGGTTTTCATACTCCTTGAAATAAAGTTTTCAAAGTTTAAAATTGTTAAGTCTGTTTTTCAAAGTTAAAGAGCATCTGAAAATATTAAAATTTCACATGACTGGAGACATGGAAATGGAAATACATTTTTGTAACCAAAATACTAAAGATTCAGGCAGTAAACATTATGAAAGCTAAGATCACGGGCATTTCTTTCTTGAAAACTACATTCTTATAGAAGTGATTTAGGTATTTGAGGTCAGGTCTAACTGTACAAATATTTAGAGATTAATTGAAATATTTTTTTCTATTACAAGCTATAACCCTTGAACTATTTAAAAACAGGAAATACAAGTATAAATGAGGAGGAAGTGCGACCTTCGTAATGGTGCTTAAGAAAAACTGGTTGCTGCAACTAAAAAGAGTGGGAGTTTCTTCTATATAGCATCAAACCCCTTCTGAACTGCAGGATAAAGCTACATGGAATTAAGGCTGTTCTAACTGGTGTTTTCTAATCAAAGTAACCCATTTATCTTTTATTTAAAGCAGAAGCACAGTCTCATCTATTCTTGACTCCAAATTTTCTTCCATGTCAGTGAACTGAGCTTCCCTTTGCTCTTAGTATGCAAGACTTTAAAGTCACAATCTTAACGGATTTTAATTTAATTTGAAAATCAAAGAAACACCATCACAATATAAAATAAAATAGAATAGATATGTAATTCCATCAGTAGCATACATGCCAAATGGCTTCTAATTTAGTTATTTCATTCTGGCACCTATTTAGGACACAAAACATGTCCTGATGATTTTTTTAAGGGTTAATAAGATGCATTGTTTAAAACAGAGTATAAATCCATGAATGTTAGGCTTTAACATAACACGTTTTTAATTCATCTGGTCTGGAACTGTGTAATTGACAGATACCCTGGCAGCTACCGGTCTTGCCTTAATCTCTACTTGCTCAACAAATCTAACTCCCTGAATTAGGTATGGTAATTTTCAGGAGAAACCTGTACCCGTACACGCCCCACCCCCCCCTCCCCCAAAAAAGGTCTATCCAATAAAGATGGTACTGAAAGAAGGATTCCTGTTTTACTAGTCTTCATCATGTTACACTGCATGCTTACAGTCATTACAGATAACAACACACTGCATTTCCTTACTGTTGTGGTTTTAGTAGAAGGGAGGGGGCCATAAAGATGGCTCCTGTGAGAACTTTCTGGAGTTCTTCACCATTTCCAGCAGAGCCAATCTCTGATGGCTCTGAAGATGATAGACATGTCACTGGCCATGTTTGGGCCAATTAGAAAGGTTAGTTATGCCTCTGTGATGACATATTTAAGGAAAAATCAAAACAAAATGCACACACACGCAGCTGCTTTTAGTTAGAGGAGGAGGATGTGAGAACATGTGAGGGAAAACAACATGGAGGCACCAAGGTCAGTGAAGAAGGAGGGAGAGGAGGTGCCCCAGGCTCTGGAGCTGAGATTCCTCTGCAGGCCGTGGTGAGCCCATGGTGAGGCGGGGTGTCCCCCCTGCAGCCCATGGGGGTCCATGAGAGATGCAGAGCCACCTGCAGTCCGTGGGTGAGGTGCCAACATT
>VYZT01021157.1:54849-81675 GCA_013400735.1 Pomatostomus ruficeps
GAAACGGACTGACCTGAACCCCCACACCCTGCCCCCCTTGCACTGTTGGTGGGAGGGAGGGAGGGGTGGGGAGTGGAAAGAAGGGTGTCTTTTAAAGGTTTAGTTTATTTCTCATATCCTCCTTCTAACTCAGGTAGTAATAAATTTTCACTTTTGCAACTTTTAAGCTGAGCCTGGTTTGTCCTTGGAACGTTTTCTCCCGGTTCCTTATCTCAACTCATAGACCTCTGAGTTAATTCCCTTGATTTTTTTTTCCCCTCTCCTTCCCTCATCTGCCCAGCTGTGGCAGGGGAGGGAATGAGTGAGTGGCTGCCGTGGGTGCCTGGCACTTAGCCAGGATCAAAACCACGACACTTACAAACCAACACTGTAGGCACACACAGAGCTCCAGTACAGGTCTTCAATAACCAATATGTTCATCCTCCAAAGGTCCAAAAAGAGGAAAAACATGAGTCACACCTTCCATGAACAATGGTACTTTCTCTAAAATATAAATTCGTGAGCTTCTATGCAATGTATCTATTATCACTGCAGTGCCTAGGAGTTCTGCAAAGGGCTCCCTAAAAAAACCCAAACATGGAAATCTCCTTTTCTAAGTATTCACTTTGAAAGCAGGAAAGAATACCACATGTTTTAATGTCACATGTTCTTTTAATTAATAACTACAATAAAAAATGCTTAAGGGCATTATTACTAATATCAACATTTCTGAGACGGTGAACAACGAAATGTTTCAATGAAAAGCACATTTCACTTCTCGGCTGGCAAAAAAATTCCAGTGGGTTTATACTCTAACTGAACAAGACTGAGACGGTGAACAACGAAATGTTTCAATGAAAAGCACATTTCACTTCTCGGCTGGCAAAAAAATTCCAGTGGGTTTATACTCTAACTGAACAAGACTGGGACTGTCTGCTATCCTTGAATCCTATACAAAAATCACTGATTGAGGTGAAAGCGATACATCTGGGAGGGTACGTATGGCATTCTCTGCAAAACTCTTATTAATTTGCAGTTCTTTATAACATTTAATTCTTTCATCACGCTTAGCATTTGAAACCTCCTCATTTTTCTCAGCATATAAGTTAAGAGTGTTTGTGGTAGTAGTAGGAGACAGAAGAGCCAAACCCAAGACTTTCTTCTATTACTGAATACAGCCCAAGATAGAAAACTATTTAGCCAAATTCACCCATAAACTACTTCTGGGTCTGCCAGGGACTGAGCACTCCTGACTAGCTACATCTGAACACATCAGGGCACAGCAGAATCAGTCTTTCTTTCCTGAGAAAGCCCATCTCTATCCATAACATAAAAGAGAAAACACACAATGAGTTTACACACGTGAAAGGCCATGTTCGGAACTGAGCGACTGCAGGCATACTGAACTTGCACACGGGAGGTTGTTTCTCTCTGCTACTGAAAGGGAGTATTATACCCTTCTCTATATAATGGTTTGCCAAATAAATACTTCTTATATAAGTTTTGTGGGGGAAAAAAATCTTCTAACCATTACTTAAATTTATTACCCCTAATTTCCATCTTTCAAACCTAGAAATTATTACTGGCTTCAGTGCTTATTCCTTGTCACCAGTTAAATTCCCACAAGAGTCTGAATGCTAAATGCATCTTCCTGCATTTCCATGCTTCTGGTTCTTGCCAGAAACAGGAACTTGGTTTTGAAGCAGGCTTAACATTTCTTCCTGTGGGCTGAGTGGCTACGTGTCATAAAGATGAGTAACTCACTGAGGAGCACGGTTGTACATCACACTCAAAACTGCACCAGGTCACTGATATTACCTTCTACAGAACAACTCCCTCAGAGTACTCTCGGCCATTGCTGAGGTATTTTCTACTGTTTCTTCGTTTCTTTTTTTTTTCTGGCAGAGAGAGTGTAAGAAGGGGAAGGCGCACAAGGGAGTGAACAGTTTTGCAAAACATCTACAAGCTATCAAAAAATAAAGGCCCAGTGATGACTGTGATGACTTTAAGAACTGGAGACCCTTTACAAGGTAAATCCTACAGACTTTTAACATTTCCCCTTTGTAGGCAATTGCTAATCACTATCGTTCTCTCCTTAGTCTGATTATGGAAAGTCATCAGAAAATTGGAGTGGTGCTCTGATCCTGTTACGAACCCATCAGTTTCACTGAAGGATTTCCTCCAGCAAAATTGTGAAAAACCTAAAGCGTTGCTTCCTTGAGAGAAGCCGAATGACTGAAATGCTGTCAGAAAACACTCTTTAGAGAGTAATAAATCAAAGTGAAAATATTTGCCAGTTTAAAAATAAATAAAGCATTAGACATTTACTGCTCCATATGTCATGCTTGTGGCCAAGATACTAAACTTCAGCACCCCTTCACTGTAAAATGGATGTTGTCAGTCAGCAGGAACTGGTTCTCCTGCAGCCTCCTTGTTAAGCCTGCTCTACCACAGGTCACAGGGTGGAAGGGAAGGAGGGAGAGGGAGGCAGCAGCTCTGTAAAGTGGTAGTCCTCCAAGAGGAATATTTTGTCTAATACCTGGAACATTGCACAAGCACTTCGATTTGCAGCACTGACACACTGCAGAGGCTTAAACAACTGTTTTTCCAGCCCACTAGTTCTGAAACAGGTGAAGGACCTGGGGGCTCTGGAGAATCCTGTTCTCCTTCCTTTCTTATGCAAGAGACTAAACATTTAAGAAGTGGGAATAGAAACAAAAGTCATTGCTGCAAAAACCAGTTTCAGAAATGCAGAGAGGCATGAAGGCCCAAGGAAAGATAGTAAAGATATTCCCTATGTAATCACCTGACCTTCTTCTGCTGGAATACTCTTCATGTGGTACAGGTGCAGAAGTGACCACAGCCAATAATCAAATCCTGAATCCTCCAATGCAGAAACCACACGCAACAACGGCATGGAATCCCAACACTGAAATACCCCCTCCTAGTGCAGAGATGCTACCAGCTTATACTCACCTACTGCAACTTGTAACTGCCTCCAGAGGGCTCTTGCTCCTGTGCAAGTCAAACAACCCCAAGCTCACATTTACAGGGAATTTATATGTAAGACAGAAAGGACAGGGGGATAATGAATGCAAATCCAATTATGATGAATTTCAGCCACAGAAGGGAGGTAACCATCAAGCAAATAATCAAAGACAAAAAAAAAAAACCCAAAAACCAAAAAACAGGGACCGGTATTGAATAGGTTTTGCCCTAATAAAGGCTATCAGAACCTGATAAAGTACTAAAAAAATGCACATTGTGTTTTCAGATATGCATTAAAAATCAAAGTAATTAAAACCTATTTTTATAAAGATCTGTATAGGTTGTGTACATGTAATCAAAAATTTTAGTCTGAATAAAAGGTCTGCACACCACAATGACACCCCACAAGAGGGTACTTCAGCCACCATGATGATCCCACTGGCACAGATCCACAACCTGCATGACTGCCCTCTGAGGATACCCTTCTGAACCCTGTGTAAACATCATGTCAGAAACAAAGTTGAGACCAAGAACTCTTACAGAAATTTGGTGACACTGGGCATTTAGTGACCAAGTGACTATGGCACTCTGCTGTCAAGCAGCCCAAGCAGATAACGGCTGCCGTACTACAAGGTTGAGTGCACCCAAGCATATTCTGGAAGTGATGGGGTTTTTCTACATGTGTTTCTTCACTCTGCCACAGATGGCTTCAGTAATTCGCTGCCAATGACCTATGAAATGCTTCATCAGCAAGCACCTACTATAACCAGTAAAAGTGGGCTGTTAGCCTATGCACAAGGAGAATCAAAGACCTGAACACATCCCCAGTCACACTCCCCTGAGCCCACTCACACCAGTGATCGTTTTGTTTGCAGTTTGCAAGTGTGACTTGGAAGCAAGAGCCATGAACGTGAACAGAGACAGGGTCCTGGTCAAACTTCATCAGAACTAGAAAGGCACAAGAAAGGTTTAATTTATCTTCTTCCTCACTCAGACCTTTTTGGTTTTAGGTTGCATCATGCTCTTCTGTTCTGACAGCTTCCTAGTTGACTACTGTCAGCCTGAAAAGACTTCACATTCTACTTAATTAATCCCTAGAGAACAAATATATCCCATCACACAACACAGTCAAAATACTGACTTCTTAAACTCACTTTCAGACAGTGAGAAAGCAAGCGTGCATTCTACATATGAAAGCAAATAGCACTGCCAGGCAGGGGCTAACTACTGGAGTCAGAAGCTGCAATACAGTGAAGAGAAGTAAGAGCATGGGGAGCTTTTGGAGAACCTGTTCTACAAGACTGCAGAAATCCTTCATTTTCTGAGCAAACACGCCTTTTCTTTGAAGGATCACTGTACTTATTAATGAATCATCATTCACATCACCTGTATTTTATTTCATAATCAATTTTTTCTCAAGCTTTACTACTCTCCTCCCAAATACTTTTCTCCCAGAAGATATAAAACCTTTTTTTCCCCCTCAGATTCGAGAAAAAACCCAGTCCTTATGCCAGAGCAAACAAAGAGTAGCTGATCAACAACTCCAGCCTCCTCAGACTTGCTGTCTCACACTGCTTTCTTGAGCAACATGTTCCATATGGTATTAGAGATGAAGAAAGCTCTGGAAAGGGCAGGGGCTGAAGGAAATTCCAGGAGGGCAGCTGTGGAATGAAACCTTACCGTAACCTCTAGGAGACCAGAGTATATGGTATGTAAAGCAAATGCCAGCAGATTTTAAGAGTAATGCACAGCATTTCCCAATGGCTAACAGCCTGAGAGCATCAGCCTTGATCTTCTGAGATGCAAGCCATCCAAACACCTCTCTGCCCCTGGGAAACCTCACATGACGGTCACCACTGGATCACCAACAGGAACCAGAATTGGTTCTCTAAAATCCAGCAAGTCCTTCCTTCTTCGATAATTTGCAAGCTATGGTTCCCTCTATTCTTGTCAGTTTACAAGCTAACAAGGTTATTTTAATGATTAATCCAGCTATCTTTTTAAAAAATGGAGCAAACACTCATTAAACGGAGTCAGACAAGCTGCATGGAAAACTGACATCCTGTTTATCCACTTCAGCAGCACAATTTCTCCCCTGCCTCCCTCCCCTGCACCCTTGGCCCCGCCCTGTAGGAATTAACAGTCCATTACTCATTTTCATTTTAAATTTCGTTTATTTGCTTGACAACACAGAAATTTGTGAGAGATACGGCCACAAGTCAACAGGGAAATGAGCTGAAAACATCAATTTGCAACATAAGCTACTGAATGTCATCCAGATCTTCAAAATAAATACACTTCACATGAAAATGACTAAATATCTTTATTATCTTAGATTTAATCTAAGATCACAGAATTTTATCAAAACGTCTTAAAGTCTGTGATCTTTGCAAAGTTCACCAATTTTCTGTAAATCTTTTTAAATAATTTTTAAATTAATTTTTATGGCAATGAACATTCTAATTTTTTAAGCAATGTATCCAAGTTCTTTTTATTAAGCAGTTTTTTAAAAGAATTAAATAAAATTATTTATGAATAGTTAGATTTTTGTTCACAGTCTTGATTCTTCTGTGGGATATTCTTCACCTGTTGTAAATTTTTACTTTAATAGTTATCTTTGCTTATATAAGTAAACTGGTATTACTTTGGAAATAAGCAAATGTACACTTCAAACAATTATTAGGATTTATTTGCTAAGGGTTCAATTATGTCAAGTCAGTGAACTTTCAGAAGTAAGGGTTATTGCAAGGTCATGGTAAAGTACTAAACAGGCATAGGTAAAGATAGACATCAGATCATAATTTTCTTATGGTTTGTCATATTCCCTTTCCCCGTTTTCTTCCCCTATATCACAGGATTTATATCAAAACCTAAAGTTTCCTATTCCGCACAGGTTTTTCAAAACACAGCTTCCTTCATTTGTCTACCTGTTCTTTATTTTCTACCAAGGAAATTACACACCATAAAAATGTTTCCTCAGTCAAGAAAACCCTTTCTGCTTATAAAACAGATCCATTTGTTGCTGATACACAATGACTCTGCTTCAGGATGCCCCAAGACACTTCCAACAATCACCATTTTGAGTGAAGAAATGCTCTTACAATATGAAAACCCACACTGCAGCCCCTGTGCACAAAGCAAAGTGCCTTCGTGGTTAAATAGTCAAAAGGATATGATTCAAAAAGAAAAATTTACCTGACAGGACATCCACTCCATACTCAGCTTGTGGCAACAAGAATGCAGCTGAACCACAGCATCAAGGCATATCCCACCAGTGAGGCTGGGCTGTGTGTCAGACAAGACACAGAGGTTTGGCTGGGCTTTGTGGATTCATATACTCCTTCCCTGCTCTTAGAAACTTCTCCCATTCCCTATTCATTTCAGCAGAGAAAAAAAAAACCCTAGGCAAACAAGCAATGAGAAAAGAAGAGCTGGAAAGAACAGAGGGGGGAAAAACACACTACAGCAGCAAGACCATATATCATCTCAGCAGCTCCCCATCTTTTCTCAGTCATGATGCAGCAGCCCTCATTCCCATTCTGGTATCATTCACAACTCTACCCTCAACAATGCCAGTGCCTTGAACCCACTGTCATATCAGTCCCGGTCTTTTCAATAGTTTTGTGGTACTCAGCATACCGGAACCATGAAATGACTACTGTCAATAGATATCTACCTTTTATCTCAGCACTGTGCCTCTTGCCTAAGGCATGAGCAACTCTCTCTTCACTACTGAAGAAACACACACAAAAGAAGCAAAATTTGTGGCCTCCTAATGGCACTATCCAACCTCATTGTCCTAAGCCAAAGGCCCTCAAGAGGCCAGACAGTTCTTGTTACTTGGAGCTGCTGGGTAACTGCACCAAATAGTGCTGTGTTGCCTCTGCGATACTGCCGAGCATTCAAGGCAGCTGCTCTGTGCCTGGATAAAAGCAGCACATCATCCCCACGATCACAGCAAACACTTGGATTTAAGTCAAGTACTTGCAAGAAGACCTGGACACTCCCACCAGTTCAATTCCTCTCATGCTCCCCCACGCTGCTCAAACACACAGCTGCTCTCGCTGTGTGTTCCGCAGGCAGCACCTTCATCGCTACACAACTCCCAGTACCCCACATGGCCAAGCAACTCGTGTCTCCTCTGTAAGCTCCCTCTCCTACTTAAGGAAATTAGGCACTGTTTCAAAGCACTTGCCTTTGAAAAAGTCTTTTAAGGACACACAGCAAGGATTTATGTCGGGGAAAGCAAGGTCAACAAAATGCACCATGCTTACACAGGCAGACAGGCTGGCACAGAACATCACGACCAAGGTACTCCATTCCACTGAGCTGGGAGCACTGCAGAGTGGACACGTCCCTGCAAAGCCTGGCTTAGCTCTGTGGTGACATCGTGGTGTCACCCAAATCCATCTCAAAACTGAACAACTTTTTTGAACCTTTAAAATCCTGATCTAAACAGGAAAGAAGCCTGCTCTCCATTTCAAGGCAAAAAGATAAATAATAATTAGTACAGGCATAATCTCCAGCAGTTTACCTTTGAATTCAAAGTTAGAAATATAGAAAGAACAAAAATACTCTACTTTTTGGAGAAAGCTGCACATATTTGAAACTACTGGGGTATAATAAAAATTGGTGAACTGTATTTTCTCTTACCAGTGGAACATCAAACAAGCAGCACCTCAGAATGCAAGCTAAATGTCCAGCCCCTTAGTCACCCATTGACTACCTGAAACTGAGGTTTAGCAGAGTACTGGCTTCTCACCAAACCTAAACTGCAGTATTATAAACACATTTAAACCAGTCTTTCAAACAAGGCAGGCCAACCTGTCTTGTGAATCTCTGCCTTCCTCTCACTCATACTGTATTTGTAAATGGGCTGTTGATAAAAGGCACAAAATACAAACTCAGTCCGTCCAGCTTAATAGTAAACTGCACAGTTTTACACCATGTATGTTTGTTAGTTATTTCTTCCCTTCAATGCTTGGTATCTAAATAATGAAGAAATACTTCTGGCTGGTAAATAACAATTCCAGTGCCAAATGTTAGTACAAGGTATTGGAGGAGCTGTAACTGTGCTAAGAGTCCACATGGATAGGAACAAATATCCTTTATTACTATGGAGCAAATAACCTATATGATGTATTACTGCAGAAACACATGCTGCCAGAAAAAGGAAAAGAATCCTGGAAAACAAAATTTATTATCACTAAAGTCTCTCACTAATTCCTGCCAACTGTAGTCATAAGTACTACAGAATAGTTGATGCTGTGGTACTGTAGAGCAGCTAACATTTCACACAGAGCAAGAATGCCTTCTAGGAAGAAGACATTAGCAGTTATTGGTATCTTGCAACACAGCAGATGTCCACATTTAATCACCCTTATCACCTCTGCCTCCACATGGACTGAAATGGGTATATGAGTATTAGAAGAATATGCCACAAGTGGTGGTGATACATTCAATAGTACCTCAGCATTCTCTAGACAGACTTCACAGAAACCACTAGTATAATGAAGGTTTGCCTGGCTGTGTTTGACCTCAATACACAGCTTAATCTGCCACGGTCCAGTTTATAACCAGGTTCCACTAGAACTGAATTAATAAGTTGTTTGACCACACACCACATGGGTCCAACGACATTTAGCTCTGAGGAGTATCGTCAACTTCATGCTAAAAAACCAGTAACAGGATTTGCCCTACTGACCATCAAATAATTCTAATAGTTTTTCCCTTTGTGAAAACATACGCAAACAAATTTGAATCCTGTGCTGTCAGAATGCAGCAGTTACAGAAAAGTCATGGTTATAAATACAAGAACTTGCAATGAAAGCTCCAGCCAGGAAGTATTTTCCAGCTGGATTTTCATGAAGCTCTTCTTGTCAAGCAACAGAGACAAGAACTTAAAAAAAAAAAAACAAAACCAAAAAAACAACAACACATCCTTAAGGTTACTATTCTTAAAGAATATACTGAGTTTTGTCAGTTAGACAATGTGCACAATAGACTTTGAAAACAATCCAAAATGTACAGAGCCTCAGAGGAAGACAGGCAAAGTATTTTTTTTTTTCAAATTCAGAACAAATCTTGTTGAAAGAACTGTACCAACCACCATAAAACCTGGACTCTACTTGCCCATCCTTGGACTTTCCATGCATCCAAGTCAGTGACTTGGAAGAGTCCAGATCTTCCACTTCAGGCTGGCATCATAGCTACTTCTACATGAGGATGCTGGTCAATCACACACAAAAAAATTTATTATAGAAACTCAGGGTACACATGGACTCTTCAGACCAACTACCCTTCAGGACATATTTCTGAAGTAATTAAAACTAAATGATCCTAGCTTTAAAATGCTGGTTCTGCAATTAGTCCAAAGCATGCACCTCAGAAGACTGAGGTTTTACATTTTCCTCTATTAAGCTGAACAAACACAAGTTTGATTTATACTTATGTCCCTATGTGAAGATGGAAAGGTTTCAAGCATTTAAATACAAGAAAAATTTCAAAAACAAATGAAAATGATTATGTATTCGGACATATTAAAACGTAACACTACATGTATTTTATTGTCCTTACACTTTATTAGATTTTTCAAAAATCCACTTCAGTTAGCATCAGCACTAGCAATGAGCATGCTGCCAGGAACATCAAGACTTGTATCCAAATATCTGTGCATGCCATCATTATGGCTTTCATGTACTTCAAAAAGAAGATTAAAAGCATGATTGAAGAGGTTGTTAATGTTTTACATGAAGGTTCTTTTCTTTTAGTTCATCTGGTTGAACAAAAACTCATTTTGTTGATCCATCAGTTTTCTGATTAGTCTGACGAATGAAGCATTGACTTATGTCTGCATACTTCTGTAGGGTATAATACAACTGTATTCATTTAACAATCAATCAGAGACAATGACATACTTAGGAAGATATCATTTAGATTTGCTTATCAGTTTTTTTAGCAAGAGCAAATCTCAAGCTCCTGAAAATAAAATATGGCAACGTAAAATGATAGAAATGTCTTGTTTTGATTTAGTGAAACTTGACTGCCTAAACACACTTCAAATAAATTATTTCCAGATGGCACTAAAGGCTACAAATTATTTCTTCTTTTCACTTGCAGTGTAAATAAACTGAAGGCCAAAACTAGTTTTAACTTCATTTTATCTTGAAATACTTAGGTGGTTTTTTCCAAAGCTTACACTGAAAATAATGTTTTCTTTCTCTAGATACTGTGTGGCATTGATCTACATAATATAGCTGGTTTTACCTTTAATTAACTTAATTAGTATTAAAATTTATCACTACTATAAAATAAAGAACACTTTATGAAAGCAATCTTATAACCTTATGAAAACTCACTAAGGTTTAGTAAGTTTATCATATTTTAATACTTTCACTGTTCAGCTGAAACAAAAATATGTTCAAAGCCTTTTTTAGGTAAGTAAGAAAGATTACTAGAGATAAATATATTGTATGAAATTACATTAATCAATTACTCTTACGCACATGCCCGTAACTAAGTAACTGTCTTAGAATTTGTTCCCATTGACTTTAACACTGCAAGGTTAAGATCTAGAAATAAAAAATGCATGACTATTCTGTCACTCTAGCATGTTCAGATTTAAATGAGAGTTTTCCCCAACAATATAGTTTTGAAAGAATAATCTTCACATTGCATACAGACTTAAGAAAATATCCAAAAGGAGAAACAGCACTGCTCTCTTGCAATTGAGGAACACTTCTGCTGCAGAGATTCGGGTGGAAATATCAAATAAAGCTTCCTCCAACCCTCTCAAATAAAATAAAGACATTTGAATAAAAAACCCCAGTACAGTTTTGCAATTGTTTATTCTGCAGTTAGAGTATTTCTATTAGAGAAAAGCAAAGGTTGCATAAATCTCAGCCAATTTCTCACAGTGTTTTACGGTCATTTTCTGCAAAATCTGTGAGGTTTAGGTATCACATACTTAAGCCTGCACAGATCCACAAGAAAAATTCAACTGAATGCAGTTTGTGAAAACCCAACACAAACCACAGTGAAAAAACAGCAGGAGCCCAACTCTACTTGTACAGGACCCTGGATATTCTCAAGAGCTGAAGGGTTATAGCTGTCCACTTTCTCCTACTGCAATTACAGTAAGCAAGTCTGATACACCTCTTTCACATCCACTGCTCCCACTCTCCTGGACTTACAGACTACTTGGAATCCTACTTATCCTCATGTTAAAAAACAGAGTGCAATTCTGCAGAGTTACAGTTACACTTTTAAGAAGCATACAGGTAACATGGCACTCTTGGATTTCAGTACTGCCAACAGCCTAAAAATTTTAACTCTAAACCTTTAAAATTCATGTGAACTTGATGGGCTGTTGTTGAAGTGGCATTTTTTTATTTGTTTGTTTTTGGTTGACTGGTTCTTTTATTGTCCTCAAATTCACTGACTTCCAGACAAAGAAAATGGTGTTTGGCTCCCTAGACAGTCAAAGCCACATCACAGTTAAACTGTACACAGAGCCTTGTGCAGGAGAGACTACTACATTTCAGCTGCTGTCAGCTCACCTATATACTCTCCAAATGAAGGAAAAAGATGGGTACTTGGAATTTATTTTTGAACTTGCTCACAACCAAATGCAACTGCAAAATTCCACATCCATGTAAGAGAAGAGAAAGTTTCTGAACACACTCCAAATTAACTTTCATCAGCTACAAGTGCTGTTACTTTACACACACAGTCAACTGTGGAATAAAGTAAAGTCTAGGTTAGACACAGCTAAGAGTCAAAACAGTAGCTTACAGGTTTATTTCAGCATACTCAGACTCACGTCCCTGTAATTATTAGTACTTAAGAGTTTAAATGATTTTTCCCTTCAGCAATTCCTCTACTAAATGAAGTGAATTTTTGCAACTGAGACACTGCTTGTCTGTCAGTCACAGCACAATGCAGTCCAGGCAATAAATTATTTCCTACTGTGTGCTTTGCAATTACAGTTCCTCACTGATACTATAACTCAACCTGGTAATAAAAAATAATCAGTGTTTATCTAGTGCCTGTGGATTAAAACCTTTCTAACACTTCTGAAACAAAACAGAAGTTATGAAACATACCCAGACAAGGAGCAAGAGATTTCTTTTCACCGTTCCACAGTACCCCAGCATTCCAACTATGATGAGGAAACAGCAGACTGCAATCATAACCGGGTGGACCACAGGAAAGTAAGTCAAAATGACAGCCTCCTCCACCCTAAAACCAATCAGAACAATAATCAAAAAAAGCACAATCACACAAAAACTATACAGAAGAAAAAACCACAGCCATTAAAAAGAAAATGGTTGATTAGCAGATGTGTTCTTTCCAGTACCTTACACATTCCACAGAAATCTCTTCAATGTGGTTTTAACATCAAATGCTGCATTAGGGTACCAAAAAGTTATGTACTGTCCAAAACCTCTCTGGAGCAAAGGCAATCTTCCCGTCCTGCACTTGCACAGTAGGGAGCACAATGTGGCCCTGTTTTATCACTAGGGCTCATAAGCACTGCTGTAATCTCTAGACTGAAAAAAGTACTCAAAACTAAATAGTAATATAATATGATTACATGTTATCAAAGGGCCAAAAATTGATTCCTGTCAGAAGAGAAAGGCACAGGATTGAAACCCTGTCTTTTTCCTTTTTCTAATTTCAACTGATGCCCAAAATTGTGGCAAAAAATGCACCTTTCAATAAAACAATGATTAGTTTAACTGAAGGATTCTTAATTCTACAAATCCTAATTAGGAAGCTTGCCATACAGAATGAACAACATCTACCCCAATCAGTCACCCACACAGATTAAAAGTTTAACTAAAGTTTTACCTTGTTTCTGCAGTTAAAGTGAGAACATTATTCAGGTAGTCTCTCAGCCAAGCAGAAACACCTAATATGCTGACGGACATCAACTAAAAAGAAAACATTAAGTTATTTACCATGTGTTTAAAGCAAATGGCAAGATCATTCATAATTTGAGTATCAATCATCACTAATATCTTTCATACATTCATTTATTTGAACAACATACTGTCCCCAAAACTGTACCTCTATGTGGTTAGAATTGGTTTGTTGCCCAAGTAATAGGAAGCCAGTGACAATAATCCTCTTTTCCATCTACTGATGCTACTGCTGGCTCCTAACCCACCACTGCACAATATACCACAGAAACAACAGGGAGGGCTTACCCTGCTAAAATCAGTGACTCTTTCAGGGCTCACAAGTGATACACATCAGTCTGCATGAAACCGTGAAGCCATGCTCGGATACACAGCTACTGAAGATAAATCTGATACAACAGTACTGACACAGGGACATACAGCACAGGAGATTTATCTTTGGGTTAAATTTAGAAGAATCTGATTCTCTTGCAGACCATGAACAGTATGTCTCAGTTTCCTGAACCATAAAATGAAAATAAAACTAACTACATTTCAATTATAAACCATATAAAGCATTTGGGTACCTAACGTGTCAGACACTTCAGAGGCATAAAGCCACTGTACTTTCACCAGGACTGCTCCCACAGCAAGTAAATCCCCAAGACTGAACCCACCTAGAATTGCCACCACCTCAGCAGCCACAGATTTCTGTCACCTGATGCCACTGTACACTTCAGCACACCTGGAGCTTACCAGGAGAAGCTCTGCCCTCTGATTTTCTCAAGAAGTCAAACCTGAACGACACGTTCAGAACCTGCCACGCTGTGACAGCACCAGCTCTGCTGCTGCTGTAGCACAGGTACTGCTAGAGGACAAGGCATTCCTCACTCGATTTCACAGGGACACCTAGGCCTGAACCACAGAAAACACAGGACCTCAAAAGCAGCACGGTCTAGCTGAGAGAGAGAGACCTAAGCATGCTGACTCTCCTGAATACTACTGTTTTCATGCACTGTATAGGGGTATGACAGGACATGTCAGCATTATGCTTACAGTTTCTTTAATCAGTAAAAAGTGCTAATCTCCCCTGCTGCCCTCAACATCTAGCTTCTCATATGCCCTCATACCTTCCTGAAGCTGTTTTGAAGAACAAGTTAAGTGGTTCAAACCTAACAGGAAAAGTCACTCTGTGTCCTTACTGGCTCCTTTACCTGCAGCATGCCCACAGCAGACTACTACTGCCTTTAAAATTTCACAGAAGTCCCAGTAGCTATCCCAGAGCTTCTTCCTGCTTTTCAGATCTGATGCAAAAAGTACAGGCACTGCCCTGGTTCTGGGTGCTGCCAGCAAAAGCTGGGTGCTTGGCATGCTGCAAGCATATTCCTGAAAGCTGGTGCATGCCACAGGTCTGCTATGTTCATTCCTGTTCTTTACAATTGGTGGGATCTGTTTTGGTTGGTGAAACAGCAAGAGTAAAGAACATTTTCTATTGTCTTATTTTCAGGAAGCTGCAGGAACAAGGAAAACAAGATGACTGGAATCTCCTCAATAATTTCTTATCTTCTTGAAAGAAAGCATCAGGCAAACATACTACATAAGCAGCCAAAAACGCCAGAGAGGTAAAGCAGACTACATGCAGTCAGCCTAGTTTCTTGTAGTCAAAAGGCAATACAAAACATTTTTTACCCTCTACATCTCCCTGAAAGGCCTGTTGATACAAACAGAAAAGCATTAGCTCACACATCCATTCTGTTTATGGCAAAATATTTAAGATAAGGTGGGTTACTTCATTTTACAACAGTGGTGTTCAGAAGTGAGAAGTCCATCAAAACACTCCTCAGTAACTTTTAGTAAGAGCTAGATGGTCCTGCTACAAAAACAGTACCAGAAAAATGCTTGCTTTCTAAATAATATTCTTCCTCACATACCACACTGTTGGACTGCCTACCCCTTGCCGTCCATTAGACACTCTGAGGCTGGCTGAATTTTCTTTCAGCCTTCAGCATGCAGCAACACATTGTACACAGAAGTGAGAGAAGCTGGATTTCGAGGAAGGCAAGACTGCTCTCTCAGCAGAGGTAAGCTATGGCATCATACTGAAGCATGCAGGTTATTCACAGACAACAGGCAGATCAGAGAGCAACCAGGTAAAAGGCAGAGGGGGCAGAAAGAACTTCCTGGAGACCAAAAGTATTGAGCAGAGTCCTGTCACTAAGAGAATCATTCAGTTTGCTAGAAGAAAGGACTTCCATACAATGGCAGATCAGGAAGGGTAAGAACTTTCATTGCTGTTCTGTCTGCCTAAATTGAGTCTTCTCTACCTAGATATGTATTTTTGCCCACATAAAATCTGTGGAAAATCTAGGCAGACACCTTACCAAACTGAGGCCAACACATGGCTGTGTGACTTCTACAGAAATGCTTAACGACCACATCAGAGAACGTGACTCCCTCTTCACTTTGAACAGCAACTGGAAGAAAAGAACTGCTTCCTTTAACCTACAAAACATAACCTTCACCAATAATGCAACTACATGAACACCGTTTCAGTTCATAAGAACAAGTTCTCTATGAAAGGCCTCTTGCATCATTCAGAAAGATTTTAGCCATTTAGATTCCCCCTGGCTGTTCTCATTTAGTGTGAATAACTAATAGACAATTACTACTGTTTCTCGCTGATGTAAATTATATGCAAGAACATTCTACCTATAAAGCCTGTGAGAGCCAGGCTACAGCTCACCCACTCATCTACCCTGTGCCTGACAAGATTTATTGACACGAAGCCAGTAACTAGTTCAAGTGTTACAGACTTCTGCTAGTCTTAAAATGCACAAGAGCTAGGTCAGCATTACTCTGAGAAACTACGAGCATAATGCCTTACCTTGCTGCTACACAGATGTTACACACAGATTACCTGTGCAACTCCCTCCTGCCAACCAAATTCCTAGTGAGGCACCTTTGGGCACCATATTTTCAAGAAAGTCCGAAGTGAATTATTACTCTCAATGATCTGAAAGCCATAGTGCTGTGACACACTTGATTCACAGGCATGAAAGTCAGTAACAGTGTCTGGCTGGGATGGCAGAAAGGCATGGGTCAGAAAGTGAAGGCAAATACTCAAGAGGCTCCTCTTGAGTAAAAGAAGCTTGTGAAAGAGCAAACTGATAACTCAAAAAAGCAATTCAGCAATAAGTTGATTACAAAAGGTGTATTTCACAGCACATAAGCCAGCAAGTGCTTGATAGCTCTTCACTAACAGAGGGAAGTGATGGGGAAAAAGTTGCATCCCCTCTGATCAGCAGGAGTGAGCCTCAGAGCAGGAACACCCTGATGGATGAAAGATGCCTTTGCAACACCAGACTGCCCTGCATAATGACTGATGTTTATTTTAGTGACAGAAGATTATCAAGCACTAGCTCCCATTCATCAATCCACTTGCTCACTGGCTCCATAGCCACAAGGGAATTGCAACAAGAACACAACACACACACCTGACATCCACAGCCTCCTGCTGACTCAACATGCAGATTTACTGCCCTGTAAAAGCACTAAACATCCTCAGGTGCCAGATGACATCAAGGAAGCTCCAGGCACCCACCACTTCACACCACCTACAGCACACGCAGATCTTCAGCCAACAGCACGGCAAGTCCATCAGCACCAGCAGCACAACTCAGTCTTGGCGCTCAGTAGGCAGGAACAGTAACAGCCTCCCCAAAAACCTTGGTGTGCATCCAAACCCCCCAGCAAATACCAGCAGGCACATCACTGCAATTCACTGCCACGTCATTTTCAAGTCATGGTCAGGGGCAAGGTCTTGAATACAGCTACTGTTGGTTCATTTGAAGGATGGTAAAAAGGAGGTCCAAAAAACTGGCAGTCCCCACTTCAGCCATTGTTTTGAAACTAATTTATATGTAAAACAGAGTTAAAATCCGTACCAAACAATCAGATGAAAGAACACAAGTTCGTGACAAATAAAACAGCTAAGATAATTCTCACATTAGCAGTAACATCATTTCACCAAGACGTTTTCATTCAAGCTTCTCTGATGACAATCAGTCTGCTGTGCAGTAAATATAATATGTTAGTATTCAGTAAAACATGTTTATTTGCTGCAGCTGGCTGCACAAGTCACTGTAGGTTTAATTCTGAACTGTCACAGTATGTTGTATAGCCATCAACATGACACTGAGGAGTTCACAATGATGCCTGCTGTCATACTCCATTTTAAATATATTTTCATACTGATTAAACAAAGCTAATAAATTCTATTTTTGGATATGACAGTATGCACACAATAATATATTAAATTTTCAAATGAATTTCTAACGTAAAGTTTTTAAAGCTACTAAGGTTTTCTCAGACAACTGAATTACAATATCCAACAGACCAGCTATTAGGAGCAATCATTTCCAAGTATAGTTTGTCTTTGGAACTCTCTTACGTAAATTAGACATCAAATGAAAATATAAAATCATTTGCAATTCACTAAGTATAAATTTTAAGCTGTTATTCTGAAAGTTCTACTCCCAGTGTCTCTGAGGCCATACCTAAACTGGAAAATACATCTGCATTTTCAATTAAAAAACGAACATAGATTTCTGTCTTTAAGTGAGCAAGTCCAACTGATGTTGCTGTTAACACACCTATGTTCACCCTCTCATCACTTTTTTTCATTCAAACATTCTAACACCTTCATTTTACTGTGCTGTCGGGGTTTTGGGATACTTTTTCTTTTTTTGTTGTTTGTCTCTCTGTCTTAGGAATATTTCCCCATGCTTGTTGCTGGGGGGTGATAATGGGTGGTTGATTAGTTGCTGAGAGGCGATAATGGGTGGGTGATTAAGAGAGACAAAGAGTTGGCTCTGAGATGGGTGCGGCTAGCTAGCCTGTTATCTAAGATTCCCTGGTATCTGAGATTCCCCCTCAGAGGGGGGCGAAGATACTGGGGGACTGGGACTAGTTAAAAAGAGCCAAGCACAGCTGGAGAGTACTTCTTCGCTTCTGGACATCCAGAGGAGAGGGAGAGAGGCTGCTGGAGCTCCAGGAAGAATCTTCCTCCACCTTGGGCTTCTGTCCTTGGATTGCCAACAGAGCGGGAAGAGACTGTCCGTGAGTTTGTCTGTTCTTATTTGTTGTGGTTACTATTGTTGCTGTTTTGTCTGTCCCATCATATATATAAATATATTAGTAAAGGACTGTTATTCCTCTTTTCTCATACCATTGCCTGAAAGCCCCTTAACTTCAAAATTATACCAATTGGGAGGGAAAAGGGGGTTACATTTTCCTGTTCTAAAAGAGGCTCCTGCCTTCTTTAGCAAATACCGGTCTTTGAAACCAACAAACGGTGCTCAAATTTGAGAAAGGGTTTTTAACTACTAAATTGGAGGAAAGATTAGAAGTATCTTCCATACCAAAAATTGCACACGATCGTTTTTATTCTAACAGATGGGATAAACAACTTCTGGCCACGCTCTGATACCCATAATGAAATTCTGACTAGCATCACTACAGAGCAACCAGCTTTGCATGAAAAGGTTTCTGGCTCCACGGAAATTACTTCCAAGATATGGCAATATTCATCAGAATAGGTCTTCTAATTTTAGTAACAAAAAAAAAAAAAAAACAACCAAGACAAAAATAAAACCCAAAAAACCCCACGAACAAACAAACCCAAAACTCAAAACAAACCTTGTAAAAATCTTCTTGCTAAAGTTGATTTGGGTAATCTGAGCTATGACTTACCCTTACCAAGGAGGCAGGGGGATACATCACTACAAGGTCATGAACAGAGCATGCTGCAATGCTTTTACAGGATTTTCACTATTCAGTTCAATATTCAGATCATTGAACAAACACAGATAACTCAGATCCATGGATAAAGAGACAGCTACATTTTTTGGGACAGAGGGACATTAGGGTGGAGGAGGGAGGACAAGAGGCCTTGTTTTTCTGTATTACCTGGCAAAACCATTTAAATGTTTACAGGAAGAAGAACTGCCTACAATAAAGGGAAATCTCCTATTTCCTATAAAAGGACCTTTTATTCTATAGATATTCCAACATTTCGCTTCAGCCAAGCTTCCTACAAGGTTATGCCTTGGTCCCCTCCCACCTCAGTAAACAGCTGAAGCACATTCATATTTGCACTTTGAATCTGGGCTTGCTTCCACAGCTGCAACAGCGAGTTAGCAACCTGCTCCACATCTGGCACGGGCTGGAACTCTCACATTCTGCAGTAAAGCAACTGCTGGAGCACCGACAGGCTGCTCAGAGGTCACCCTTCCGGGGAACACGAGCAAGTTTTCCAGCAGGAGGCTGTTCAAGGCACACAAAGCAAGCACAGCAGAAAGAACAGGAGCCCAAGCATACAAACAAGGTAGAGGTACAGTTCTACTGTGTGTCAGACCCACACCAACTTCTGGGCTGTGCAGCACAAGGGTACATTAAAAGCAGAGGGATAAGGAAAAGCATGTATTTCTTCAACCACCCTTTCTACAACTACTCAAGCATTGCACTTGTTATTAGGACATGACTTGTGCCACTTTTCCCTCAAAAGTGGCCATCTCACTGTCAAGACATCTTTTGCTTTGGGGAGGCACAGGCATGTGCTGCTCATCACAGGTAATCCAGAGCAATGCTCACAGCTCAAGCATCCCAATCCATATCACAATCCATACACCACCATCAAGATGATATACCATCACATATACATATTATCATCTTAATTTTGTCTCTCTAAGAGCTTGCTTTTATTCATGGACAGTAGTCAATCTCAGAGATAGACGCAAATTATTTTTAAACTCAGCGTTTATATACATACATATATATATTTATTTAACTGGAAGAGCAACACAAAGAAGAACATTTATTTCCTATGATCCACAGGACTACACGTTAGCAGTTTGTGGATTTATCACCCAGCTTTCCTGTTTTACACATGAATGCCCATGAGCACACAAAGATGATTAAAATGAACCTGCATTTTTATTTAAATCACATATTCCTATAAAAATGCACAAAATTAAACTGTCCCCTATACCATGTGAAATACCTACAAGATATTTTAAAAATTGTTATTATTCCTATGAGCCTTGTCTAGAGCCTACCACAGACTCAAGATGATAGAGAATCTTCAAGGTACAGAAGCGTAGTGGGTACTGGAGATTCATGAATAACTGGATAGCTACCTTCTATAAAAGGAGATGTGAATTTAAAGGAAGAAAAAATATACAATGACCTGCAAGCCAGTTGGACCCTTCCAGCTGCAGATTGTGGTTTATCAGTATAAGCACACAGTTTGAAGTTTTTCCTTCCCCTTGAGCTAAGGGCTTAAACCTTGTCAGCACAGGTTTGTGATTCATGCTCAAGGGTGATGCAATGAGTTCCACAGAGTAAACTGTGAGTATTACCCCAAAAATCTGTGGTTCACTCATTTCTGAATGCCAATTAAAAAGCATAATAATGCAATTCCTAATACTGGAGTGGAGTCTGGGTTTGTCTTTTTCCTTTCCATTAGCATATCAAGCCACCCTTTTCCAGGATAGCTTTTCAGAAACTCATCCAGCAATTCATGGCTCATATGCCACTCAGGGTGAGCCGTATCGCCTACAAAGATACTTGGGATAAAAGGTTCTATAGAGGTAGACACAAAATTGACTTATGGCTTGAACTCTACTTTTTTAGGGCATAGTCTGGTAATGTAAGGATGTTGTATAAATAATACAGCCCAAAACCACCAAAAAGTAAAAGATTTCTCGAATACCAGAATTAAAAATACTTCTGGTCTTTTAAAACTCCTCCTATAGCTTCCTCTGTTGAATGCATTCCTTTAAAAAGAAAGCATATTCCCACAGAAACCACAGTTATTTTCTTTATACACTGAATGCTAAGAAAATCAGGGTTTAATTACGCATGCCTTAACTGCAGTTTTTAACATCAGAGTGTATTAGCCTAGAATACAGTTTACAGTGCTACAGGTAGCTGGCCAGGCAGTGTTAATTTCAATGGATATTATTTGCCATTTAAACTTAAAACATTGACCTAAATTTTTCATTCCAAGTATCTACAAATTCCACTAACAAGAGTGGAAGTCAAAACAACCTCTATGCAGAATAAACGGATTTCTTTCTCATGTCACAACAGACTTGAAAAATAAAGTAAAAAAAATTACAAGATTCAACACATGCATTTGAAGATAGAGAAAACAGGAGATAAAATATCACTGCTTCCAATCACCCTTAGCTACTTCCTTGCATAATACTCACATTCACTTGCTCTGAGTTCTCAAGTAGTACACATAGGTAGAACTAGAAGACTTAAGCATGCAAAGCATTCAAATGGAAAACTAACTGGAAACTCGCTCCACTTTCATTTTATGTGATTTTTTTTTTTTTAACTTTGGTCACAAACACAAGCTTGAGATAGATGCAAACAATTTCCACTACCTGCCAGAAGTGTTTATTGGTTGCAATCACAAAAGTGAAATTAGATCGTACTGCTGCAGGAAATTTTAAACACTGTTCAACACAAACAGCAGATCCCTAGGCAAAAAAGCTCACGAGGTGAAAGAAAAGTGGCAACATCGCTATCTTGGCTCCAATATCCACTGACACTATTAATCACCAGTTAAGAGATCCTTACCACCTGCAACACAGTCAACTGCAACTTACAACCTTGATTTGTCTGCAGCACTACAGTACAGTCATCCTCAATTACGAGTGACACAACAGCAGCTGCTCCTGCCTCACACGCTCAACAGAAAAAAAAAAAAAGTTGGCAGTTTTCTCAAGGCAGAAAGTCTACACAGACTTTTTCCTGCACTCTTCCTGCAAAGTTAGACTTTGCTTTTCTTTGAAAAATCTGAGCAAATTGATAAAATTATTGTGTTGCTTTTAGTTGTATTTACTATTACTATCTAGTTCATCTATTTCAACTATTAGTAACTTTTTTAAAAGAACATTCATGGCTAAGCTGCAAAGAAAAGTAGAACAGACCTGTATGTCTCAAAACTCTTGCTTTGCTTAATCCCCTACTACTGTAAGCAGCCAGGAGGCTGAATTTTCCCTGTGTTCAGCATCATTTGCTAGTTCCTGTTCTAGCACAAGTCTGCCTCCCTTTCATGCACACACAGGTACATCACACCTCATCAGCTGAGCCCAGTAAAAAGAGTTTCTTTTCAAACAGAGCACACAGCTGTATACTTACAAGCAATACCTCTTCTCTTGTGGCACTCCGGAGAAGCTACAAAGATAGCAGCAGAGTGACTGATAAAGTTCTCTCATGTCTTGGCTTCTGCAGGCACTGAAAACCAAATAATGCAGACAGCGATGTTTTGCAGCCACCCTCTGCGCCTTCCATTTTTCAGCAGTGCTCCTGATCAGACTAGCAAGTTCTGTTGTCTTAAGGAGCTGCATATGCACTAGTCTGTCCTCAGCAAGCTGGCAATGACAAATGCTGAAGTCCCATCACACACACTGGGACAGCTGCACGCAGGACACACTTTGAAGCTTACTTCAGATGGTCTCTTCTAAGAGCTTCACAGTCAGACCTTACCAGACAGTGACTACTGACTCTTGAACAGTTTTATCCAGGACTTCAAAAGCATCATGCCCCCATCTTGAACAATGCAATCCTCTTTTGCACAGTGTATTGTTACACCTACTGCTGAACACCATCACAATGAAACAAGGAGAAAACATCACCTTATTCCTGCCAGGACTTGTAATCAAACCAGGATTTTAAAAAGCCAGCACATGCTGTTTGCACATCTTCACAGTTTTCAGCTGAACACTGATAATTGACATAACCACTGGGCACCTTATCAACAGGCTGGAAGTAATTTGGAGGCAATGGCCCTCTGGAAGAAAGAATGCACGAGAAAGCATAAACCACTTCAAGACCAGGCTTGGAGAGAATTACATGTGTATGTCCCAAATCAAGAGGTCTGTACAGACCTTGGAATCACAGCATCACTATTGTCCTTACCTGCTGGGACAGAATCCACTGCTCTCAGGAGGAACATGGTTGCATCTAATCTAATCTAAACTTCCTGCCATCCAGCCCATAACCTAGGCTGGTATTTATCCAAGTAAGAACTAACATAAGCAACCAGAAAGCTCAAGCTTTGCAAATGGAAGGAAGGGCAGCAGGAAGCAAAAACTATGGCCACCGTGCCCATACCAGTGGATAAGCACCTGCTGCAAAGGAAACTTTCCACATGAAAACTGTACACTGTGGGTCATGCTATGACACTCAGAAAGACAGCAGCAAAACTTCCACTAAGATGAACAGAAGAAAAGTCAAGCTCTGACAGAGGAAATGATATGGGAGATTTCACTACAACAAGCAGCTGATAGCATTTATATTTACCTGTTAAATACACATCTGAACGGAACCAGACAGGGAGTGGAAAGAGGTTACACATGTTCATTCGTCCAAAGAAGTCTGATGTAACTGCAATACATTTAACTACCCACCCACCACATATACTATTTCTTAACACACAGTTCTGGCAGACTCAGGGGTTTTCTTGCTTATTTGTTTATTTGGTTTCAACCAAACCAATTCATTCATGTGCTTTGCAAAATCCCAAGGACTCTAAATGGGCTGGTCAATTTTTCATTTAAGTTCCAACACCTTTAATTTTATACACATGGAAAATGGCTTTAATTCCTTCCAACATCCGTGGTGCAAGTCATCTGCTATACCAGCATGCATTACTTAATGACATCTTCACATGCTTCAGCACCATACAGATTTCACTTAACTGTTTGGGTGTACTTTCCAGTGTCCAGATCTCAGCTAGGAAGATAAATTACAGATAGTATTTATATTGTGGAGACAAGATCAAGAAGCTGGCATTTTTTTCCCATCACTTGTTATATCACAACAGACTCAAAAGATCTTTTATATTATGACTAAGGGGAAAAAAAGGGGGAAAAAAAAACCCCCCACTTTTTAGGTAAGGGTGACATTGTTATTAAAAGGGCAACAGAACCTACAGAATGGGTAATCATTTATAGCAATGAATGCTTTAAACCAAATCTAGACTTGACTTAGGAATGGACAAAGCCAACAGCAGGACCACATGACAGATGTAGTTAGTGTTGTTCCACTGACAAGCTCAAAGACATTGTGTAGCTCAATGCCTGAGGTCCACAAAAGAAACATGGGGACAAAACAATGAAAAATAAGAAAGAGCAATCTGACATGAAAAGGAACTTGAAATTCGAGCAAAGTGGGCAGACACATTTAAATCTCCTAGGGGAGACTTTGATCTCCCTAGAGAGGTAGGGCAACACACACACTAGCCCCCTCCATAGAGAAGGGTAGGCTTTCCTATACAAAGCAAGCATCTCCGGACTGACAAATGAAGCACATGGCTCCAGCAACAAGCCTTCCCTTGCCACATGACACACAGCTGACACAGTACAGAAGCATACCCTCATGTGCAATGTGGGTACCACCTATAGGTCCACTTGAACTACAAACAGCTGTTCCTGAATAACAAATCAGACTGTGACATAGCAGGTGATGAGAACAGAGAGCAAGGAAAAAGAGCAGAGGAAGCTTAAGGGGACAAAGCAGTGAGTTAAGGTGCAAGTAGGAACTGCTGAGGACAGCTCAAAGCAGGAATCATGGAAACCAGAGGAAAGTGGTGAACAGATAAACAGTAGGATGTGATGTTTTCAGCCATGTGAATATCCATGTGAATTCACTCAAGTCTCACAGCACATGTACGAAAATTAGAAGCTGAATTCAGCTTCTAATTCAGGGCATTATTCAGGGCAGCTGGGCCCAGGCAACCTTCAACTTAAAAGAAAACTTAACGTTTTAGATGTTGTACAAAATCCAATGAAAATCACGATGATGCTAGAAACAATTACATATTCTTTTTTTTTAAGAAAGTTTTCCTTATCTCCTATTAAAAGGTGGGTTCCTACACAGACTAAGGAAATAATTTATTTTTCATCTCTATTAAATACAATTACAAAGCTACATACTTTCAACAGATTTTCAGATCACTTTCACTATACAAAAAGTAACATTCTGTTCCAAATGCTGTTTAACAGTTTTCTCTCTCATTCATATTCTGATTTCCACTTCGTTTTCAGTAATCATAGTTATTTCATCTTAATTCCAAACCCCCTTCCATGGGCAGGTACATCCTTCACTAGAACAAGTTGCTCAAAACTTGAACACTTCCAGGGATGGGGTGGACAAAATTTCTCTGGGTAACCTGTTCCAGTGCCTCACTACTATCACAGTGTAGAATCTCTTCCTATATAATATATAATGTAAACCTTAATTTGAAGCCATTCCTCCTAGTCCTGTCACTACATGCTCTAGTAAACAGTCCCTCTCCATCTTCCTCATAAGTTCCCTTCAGGTACTGGAAGGCACAATTAGGTCACCCCAAAGCCTTCTCTTTTCCAGGCTGAAAAATCTCAATCCTCTCTGCCTTTCCTCACAAGAGAGGTGCTTCACCCCTCTAATCACCTTGGTGGCCCTCCTCAGGACCTACTCCAATAGGTCAATGTCCTTCCTGTGTTGGAGATCTCAGAGCTGTATATGCAGGTAGAAAAAAAATGACATATAAACTAAGTTTGGTCCCAGCCCATGAATTATCTCTGCATCATTCAAGTCTACAGCACCTCAGCAGCCAGCCCTTGTGAACAGGTGTGGGATGTCACCCCCTTTGTTGTCTTACCCTTCTCATGCACAAATTTCATTTATTCAGGTGAAAGAGATTTCATTTGTTGCGAGGACTCCAAAAATATCCATCCTGCTGTTTCTTCAGAGCTCCCAAAGTTTAAAGAACAAGAGTTGATCACACCCACTTGTGCTGAGAGTGAGAAAACCTGCTGCTATAAATACAACTTTGACTGCAATCCTCAAAACAAAAGAAGGGGCCTTGCTTGCCAGTTAGGATCTGACCACTGAACGCTCAAAAAAGACTCTTGGCAGACTACTCAAGTACCTGCGAGAGCTTGGAGTTCATCTTGGGTCACAGGATGTTCTGAAACTCACCCAGTCAAGAGAACATCCGTAAATATTCCCTTCTTTACATATTCCAAGTACACAAATTCCCACGTGTAACCCCAATCCAATGTTACTTCCTATAGTTTCCGAAGGCATTTCCCTCCCTCCAGTAAGCAGTACTCCCCAGCAGGAGCTGCCTGGCACGGGGCCGAGGGCACCAGGGCGGAACCTCCTGCCCCGGGCCGAGTGCGGGCAGCCCGCGGCCGTGCCCGCCCCGCGCCCTCCGGACGGCACCTGCCCGCGCCCGGCCCGGCTCGCTGCACTCACCCAGAAGAGCAGGTTGAGGGCGTAGAGCAGGCAGCGCAGGCACTTCACCGAGTCCTCCCTGGCCATGGCGAGCCCCCGCGGGACGCTGCCCCATCCTCTCACCACATCGTCCCTCCCGAGGCCGGGCCGCCGGCGCCCTGCAGGGCAAGAGGAGGACAGGGTCGGGCGAGTCCGCCCTACGGAGGGACCAGCGCGCAGGTGGAGGCGGCGGAGCCGCGCCGAGCCCGGACCGGCCGCGCCCCGCGGAGACCCGCGGCAGCCTCCCGTCCCGTCCCGCCCCGCCCGGAGACAGCGATAGGCGAGCTGTTCTCATAAAAATAATGAATCCGCGGGCAGGGAGAAGCCGCGGGCTACCCCAGCGGCACAGCGGAGCTGAGCTGATGACAGCAGAGGCACGGCCCGGGGCCGCCGGCTCCCTCCCAGCTCAGGACGGACGCGCTGCCCGGGGGAGGGAGGGCGGACAGGGGACAGCGGCCACTTACCGCCCGAGCGGCTCCCGCACTCACTTGCTCCGGCGAGGACTCATGGGGCCGGGGCGCGGCAGCGCAGCGCGGAGTCACGGCGCCCATGCCCTACGGCGGGCTCGAGGGAAGCTCCGGTCCCGGGGAAGGTCCGGCCCGGCCCCGCGGCTGCCCCGGCC
>VYZT01021163.1:10815-20899 GCA_013400735.1 Pomatostomus ruficeps
CGAGCCCCCCAGCCGGGGGAAGCCCCCACCGCCACCCACCCGGACCCCGGCCGGGCCGCCGCCGCCACCGCCGCCCGTGCGGAACGGGCACCGGGACTCCATCTCCACTGTCAGAGCATTCCTGGGTGAGTGGAACCCCTGCATGGATCCCCCTCGGAGCCAAGCCCTGTGGCTTTGGCCAGGCTCCCCCAGAGCCCCCCTCCCTCACCTGCCCCTTTTCCTGTTTCTTCACAGATGACTTTGAATCCAAATACTCCTTTCATCCTGTCGAAGACTTCCCAGCCCCAGAGGAATATAAATACTTCCAGAGAATCTACCCCAGCAAAACAAACAGAGGTGAGGAGGAGGAGGGGGTGTCCCAAATTCCTTCTCCCTTCCTGTGCCCTCGGGGCTGGCACTGTCCTGTTTGTCCCTGCACGGGATGGGTGGTGCAACAGCCTTGCCCTGGGCCCTGCCTGTATTCCTGAGGGTGCTGAGCCCCATTCCCAGGGGTACTGAGCCCTGAAGGCAGCTCTCTGTGCTGCGGGGGGGCCAGAAATTTGGGCTGTGCGGGTGCCCTATCCCACCTGCTCCTGGTTTGCCTGCTGGGAAATGCCGCAGGGCTCATTCCTGCCTCTGCTGAGCATCTTTGGTACCGGAGGGGATCCTGAAGGACCCCACAGCCAGAGCCGGGGCTGGGCAGGGGCTGGGGGAGTGCAGACCCCCTGTGTATCCCAGGATACGCCCTGAGCACCGGCGCTCGGACCCGGCAGAGCTCAAAGTGCCCTTGGTGCCGCGTGTCAGCGCTGCGGATCCCGGCGGAGACTCCGGGGAGAATGGGATGCTCGTTTATTTTTAGAGCCATGAATGTTTAATGCGGGTTTGAAAAGCCCCGAGCTCGGTGCGGCTGCAGCGGCTGCTGCCAGGCGCAAATCCCAGGCTCCAGATCTCCGCGGGGAGGTCGGGGGGGGGACCGGCAGCTGGCGCGGGGGTGTGGAGGAGGGAAAGCAGACGTGCTGGATCCGGCTCTGCGGAGCTCCCACTTCCAACAGGCTTCCTTGTCTTCCAGCTACGCGTGGGGCCCCCCCTCTGCCCCCCATCCCCAGGTGAAACCGGGCTGTGCAGGTGGATTGTTCCAGAGCAGAGACATGGACCTCCTTCCCTTCCTCAGCCGGACCCCCCCAGCTCCCAGCCCCCCGGATCCTGCATGACACACTCCCAGCCTCTCCGGTTTTCCCAGGACGAGCGGATCCCCCCAAGTCCAGCGCTCTCCGCCATCCCCGCCTCATCTATGCACCCCCCGGGACTCAGTGACCTTGTGGCAAGCCTGGATGGGTCCATCCCTCATTCCTCCTCAGGGATCCTGGGTCGGGATCTGCCTGAGAGCCGGGCACGGGACTTGAGGCCGAGCCGTGTGCCGGCTGTTGGGACCAGGGGGGCTCATGAAGAGGGGCTGGGGTCAGGCAGGGAACGGACATGCTGTGAGACCCCCAGAGCGAGGGGACGCAAGGACAGGCCGGCAGAGCCTTGTTATCCCGGGAAAGCCTCGTTAGCCTGGCGGAACCTCGTTATCCTGGGAGAGCCTCATGATCCCGGCGGAACCTCATTATCCTGGCATAGCCCATTGCTTTTTTGCACAGGAGCCAGTGGAGGCGGGGGGGGAACATGAGTGGGACCATGCAGGGACACCCTGACAGCACTGGGCTGGTGGGCACCCCCTTTCTCTGACCCCACAGCAGGGGCTTCCCCACGTGCCCCCCTCAAAACCGCTGCTCCCCTGCCACTCCCCCCAGGGTTCCCCTGGCTCTCACTGCTGACCCCCTCAAACTTGAGCATTTTAACAAGAAAACACTAATTACATGGGGGCGCCGCTTGTGCTGGGTCTGGCGTGCGGGGGGCCCTGGGGCCGTGCCGGGGGGGGCCGGTGATGTTTTGCCTTACACTCCCTGTCCGACGGGTGGTCCCGGCCGGACTCTCCGTGTTCCCGCGGGTGGGGGTCACACTAACGTAGTTACTGATCTCTTTGTACCTGTAAAGCACCGTAGCAGAAAGGGGAAGGGGTGCAGGGGGGCTGCACCCCTGCAGACGGCTTTTGGGCTCATTCAGGGGTATTTTTTCTATGTTGATGGACCTTTCCCTGTTGAGGCTGGAGCGAGGTGGGTGAGGGGTGAGTGGGGGCTTTCTCTGGAGAATGAGCCCCCCCAGCACTGCCCTTTGGGTTAAATAAAGGTTCAACACGGTTCTGCCCCTCCCGGAGCGAGGGGCCCTTTTAAAAGGGAACAGAAGAATTTGGAGGACCTGGAAATTGCATTTAAATAAAAGTAATAAAGTGATAAATGATGTCAAGGACACTGTCCGGGGGTGGGGTCCCCAGGAACCCCGTTTCTTTCTTGGGGGTGATGGCACAAGGGCTGGGGGCAGGGCACTCCGGCAGACAGGGTGGAGGGTACTGGGAGCACATGGAGGCAGTAGGAAGGCAGGGTGGGGGTTACTGGTGGCCACTGGGAAGGAGGATTGTGGGTACTGGGAGCAGGGGGAGGGGAAATTGGGGCATGTGGGCACTGGGACCATGGGGGAAGCATGGTGGGGAATACCGGGAGCATTGGGAGGAAGGGTGGGGAGTACTGGGAGCACAGAGAGACAAGGCTGGGCGGTAGTAGAAAGGCAGTACAGGAAGTGCTGGTGTCACTGGGAGTACGGGGAGGGCCGGACCGGGGGGTGCGGGCCGTGGGAGAGCACTGGGGGTACTGGGAGCGCTGGGTACCCGCGGGCAGACCACAACTCCCAGCATGCCCCGCGCGCCGCGCTCGGCGCCTTCCGCCCTGCCTCGGGTGCGCTCGCTGATTGGCTGCTCTGTTGCGGCCCTTCCTCCGCCAGCGACGATTGGCGGCGGAGACGGAGGCGCAGCCAATGGGGAAAAAGGGGCGGGGCCAGCTCGGCCTGGTGGCGGGAAGTGCGGAGCCGGGGCTGATTTGGCGCGAGAAGGTCGGTGGCGGTGGCGGTGGCGGCAGCGGTGGGGAACACGGAGGTGACCCGAGGGGGCTTAGAGGGACACGAGGGACAGACATGGGGGGCAGCACGGTGGTGGCTGGGACTGGGGGACAGGGGAGGTGACCGGGACCCGCGGGGCTGGGGATCTTTCTCACCTGACCGGGGTCCCGCCTTCTGACCTCTGTCCTCCTCCACCCGCAGCCCCCGCCATGGCCAGCAGCAGCCCGCAGAGCCAGCCCACCATCGGCTTCCCCCGCACGAGGAGCGCCCGCCGCCTCGCCGCCCGTCCGGCCAAGAGCGACCCCGATGTTCCTGCCCTGCGCCCCTCGCCGCTCTCCAAGACCTCCAGCCCCGCCGATCCCCGCCAGGCCACCCCGGACACGCGCTCGGGCCGGGCCACAGCGCAGCCGCTGAGCCCCAAAGCGCAGCCCCTGAGCCCCCGCAAGCGCCTGGGTGAGTCCCTCCGCTGTCCCCTCCGCCGGCACCCCCCGGGAATGGTGAGGGGCCGATCCCCCTTCTCACCCCGGGGGGCTGGGGCAGACAGATGGGCGCAGCCCCCCTCCGGCTCTGGCCCAGCTGCGTTTGCAGTTTCACCCCCATTTCGGGAGGAAGAGCTGCTCCCGCAGAGTTTTTGGGGCGTCTGAAGTGCAAAGTCCCCCAGGACAAGCGGCCCCGTGTCACCACCCCCCTATTGCCCCTGCAGGTGATGACAACCTGTGCAATGTCCCCCATAACCTGCCTGGCTCCCCGGCCAAGCGCAGCAAGGAGAACCGGGGCCGTCGCCTGCTCTTCGGGGAGCCCTCGGCCTCCCCCAAGCAGCCCAAGGGCCCGGGGTTGTCCCCGCGGAGCCGGGGGCCAGAGACCCCTCGGAGCTCGGGGGTTGGCGGGCAGCACCCACGCACCCGGCTCTTCAGGCAGGAAGGTGAGCATGGGCAGGGCTGGATTTATGGATGGGATGGGGATGTGGGGATGGGATGGAGGTATGGATAAGAGTGGTGATGATACAGGTTGAGTTGAGGGTGGAGCAAAGGATGGGGTTGGGGATGTGAGTATGGGAACAGGGATGGGGATGAGGTGGGGGATGGAACCAGGGATGGGGTCCCAGCAGTGCCACATGCCTCCCTGAGCCCTCTCGCTCCCCATGCAGGTACCTGTTACCAGCAGGCCAAACAGGTGCTGCATGCGGCCGTGCCCGACCGGCTCCAGGGCAGGGAGCGAGAGATGGGAATCCTCCGGCAGTTCCTGCGGGAGCACATCCTGGGGCGCCATCCTGGCAGCCTCTACGTGTCTGGAGCCCCTGGGACTGGGAAAACAGCCTGTCTGAGCCGTGTTCTGCTTGACTGCAAGGTGTGTGCCATGGCCACGGCTGTGGGGCTGCTGTAGGGGGCTGGGGGCAGCAGGTCAGGGCCAGTGTAACGTTCCCATTCCCGGCAGGACGAGCTGGCGGGGAGCAGGACTGTGGTGCTGAACTGCATGGCACTGGGCAGCCCCCAGGGCGTCTTCCCTGCCCTGGCACAGCACCTGGGGCTGCCCGTGGCCACTGGCCGGGAGTGTGTGCGGAGCCTGGAGAAGCATCTGACGGCCCGGGGGCCCATGGTGTGAGTTCTCTGTCCCGGGTGGGGGGTGTGGGATCCCCCTGGATGCCAGGAGAGGCAGCCTGGCAGCAGCTCTGCTCTCCCTGCTTGGGGTGCTGTGAGGGGACAGAGCAGGGCTTGATCTGGGCTCTCCCACAGCCTCCTGGTGCTGGATGAGCTGGACCAGCTGGAGAGCAAAGGCCAGGACGTGCTCTACACCCTCTTTGAGTGGCCCCGGCTGCCCAGCTCCAGGCTCGTCCTCGTGGGTGAGTGCGGAGCATAGCACTGCTGCCCTGGGCACCCTCCCTCTTTTGGGGGGTTGATGGGGGCCTTTGCAGCCCCCTCCTGCTCCCTCCATGGAGAACAACCCTCATTCTCCTCCTCTCCTCGCCCTGCAGGGTTGGCCAACGCCCTGGACCTGACAGACCGGAGCCTGGCCAGGCTGAGAGCCCACCCAGCCGGCAGCCCCCAGCTGCTGCACTTCCCACCCTACACCAAGGAGCAGCTCACCCGCATCCTGCAGGAGCGGCTGGGGCAGGTGAGGACACAGGGAGGACAGAGGTGGGACACAGGGTCCTCTGCCCACATGGGTGACAGTGCTGACAGCCTGGATGCCTCACAGGTGGCCGGTGACCCTGTCCTGGACTCTGCCGCGCTCCAGTTCTGTGCCCGCAAGGTCTCGGCGGTCTCCGGTGATGCTCGTAAGGCCCTGGATATCTGTAGGTCAGTGTGTGCCCCAAAACCCAGTGGTGCCAGGGCCGGCTTAGTCCCTGCGAGTCCCCATGGCTTCCCTGCACCAGGGTGCCCGTGCCAGGGGTGCCTGCTCTGCCTGGAGCTCAGCGCTGTCCCTCCCCAGGCGCGCCGTGGAGGTAGTGGAGCTGGAGGTGCGAGGCCAGACCCTGCTCAAGCCACTGCCCACGGGTGAGTCGCTGCTGCCAGAGCCAAAACCCTGGGGGGGCTCCTCTGGGGTCACCTCAGCGGGAGTCTGGGCTCCCTTTGTGGGGCACCTCTCTCCACTGCCACCTCCGCTTTCTCACCTCCCTGGGATCCCCTCTCTGTCCTACAGGTGACTCCCCGGTGTCACCCGTCCCCAAGCGCGTGGGGCTCCTGCACATCTCCCGGGTGCTCTCGGAGGTGTTCGGGGACCGGCTGGCAGGGGGGTCCCGGGGAGCCCAGGACACCTTCCCGCTGCAGCAGAAGGTGCTGCTCTGCTCCCTGCTCCTGCTGGCCCGGCACTCGCACGTCCGCGAGGTGACCCTGGGGAAGGTGAGTGGCTGTGGGACCCTCTCAGGGTGGGACTTGATCAGTGGGTGGGTGTCCCTGGGGTGTCTCCTGGGTGCTTTGCTGCGGTGTAACCCCCCCTGCTCTCCCCAGCTCCACGACACCTACAGCCAGGTGTGCCGGCGGCAGCAGCTCCCCGCCGTCGACCAGGCCGAGTGTCTGTCCCTTGTCACCCTGCTGGAGTCCCGTGGTGTCCTCGAGCTCAAGAAGGCCAAGGAGGCCCGGCTGGCCAAGGTACCGTGGGGTGGCAGGGCAGGGTCTGGTGACAGGGCGGGGGTCTGGTGATGGGACACGATGAAGTGGTGGGACTGGGGCAGGATCTGGCAGCACGGCGCTGAGCATCCCTATTCTTCTGCCCAGGTTTCCCTGACGCTGGATGAGGCAGCGCTGGAGCACAGGCTGCAGGACACGGCGCTGGTGGGCAGCATCCTGGCCCAGGGGCTGCACTGACCCCCCAGCAGCCCCCTCCCCATGGCCCCAACGGGGATTTCACTGCTGTGGCAAGAGCAAACAAATGGCTCCCAAAGTTTTTGGACGTTCGTCAAGTTCTGCCCTGGGGCTGTCGGTCTGGGGTGTTTTTATTAATATTTGTAATATAATAATATTATTATATTATGATTTCTGTGTGGCGGAAGCTGAAGGCAGAAGGCTGGGACACCCCCCAGCCCTTTTGCAGGGAGTGGTGGGTGCTCCTGCCCCCCTTTGCCACCCCGGTGTGTGATCCTGAGCTGCAGTGTGGCTCCTGCCGTGAGTCACGGACTGTGTTTGCTCCCAACTATTTTGGAGCCTTCTGGGGCCCTCCAGAACCTTCTGGACCACTGTGGCTGCAGGGAGAATCTTCCCAGTGCCAGCCCTGCTCTGGGTCCCAGTGCTGGCAGTGGCAGAGGGGGTGCAGGGACCCCTGGGGGTGGGGGGACAGTGGGGCCCCTTTATCTCCTGCCATTAATAAAGCTGTTCTGGTTCAGCTCTGGCTCCTGCCCCCCCTGTTTCTCCCCTGCTCCCCCAATCCCTGCCTGCCCCACAGCCATGGGCACCCGGCCCTGTCCTCCCCAGCCCGTCTCCTGGACTTCAGCCCCCCCCTCAGCTCCTGGCCCCGGCTCCTCTGTTTCTGTTAAATAATGGACGCTTTGACCTAATTTTGCAGCTTCCTCATCACGGGGCGGGGGGGTGCTGGGGGCTCCAAAAGGGGGCGGGGGCAGTGGGAGGGGATGAGGCTCTGCTTGTGCCTCACGTCCCTCCATCACACCCTGCCTCTGCCGTCCCACCCTGTCCCCCAGGACCCCTGGCTGCCCCTCTGCAGCTCCTGGCCAGGGAGGGGGTGCTGGTGGTGGGGGAAGATGTGGTACTGGAGTCCCCAGAGTGCCTCAGTTTCCCTGTGGCCTCAGGGGGTGGCACTGCTGTGTGCCAGCTCCACCATGGCTCTGCCCCCCAGCTCTGTGGTCTGTGGGATCCCCACAGGGCACAGGACACGGGGACATCTGCACCGGGTGCCCAGGACAAGGACACAGACAAAGGGGAACCTGGTGAGGCCCCTGGGTGCCACCATGAACAGGGCAGCCCCCTCTCTCAGGGGACACCTTAGGGACACATCAGTCCCCACTGGCCGTGGGGAGCAGTGGGGAAACCGAGGCAGGGGGGCCACAGGGGAATCTGGGAGCCCCGAGCAGGCTCAGCCCTGGCTGCCGGCGCTATTTATAGCCGGCACTGCCATGTGTCGGACGTGTGCGGCGGCACGGGCGGGCGCTGGGGTCAGCCCGGGCTGTGCCCGCTCTGGGCTGTGTCCCTGTGCCCTCACCACGTCAGGGGCCCTGGGGGACCCTGTCCCTGCCCCTCCCCACACCGTGGGGCTCAGTGGGCGCTGTGACCCTGCTGCCTGTCACCAGGCACCAGGGGCTGAGCAGGTACCGGCATCATCCTGTCCGGGGGCTGAGCTGAGCTGAGCATGGGCTGTCCGGGGGTCCCCAGCTCCCCACGGACCACGGTGGCCACATCCTGCCCTGTGCCAGCCGCAGGGAGTGACACAGCCCCACGGCACAGGGACACGGTGACATGGCACACAGTGACAGTGTCAGGAAGGAAGCGTCTGGCAGCGTGTGGGTCCGCAGTGACGTGGTGGTGATGCAGGCGGGCATCCTTCCTCCTCTGTCCCCCTGGTTGCTCCATCCCCGGCCCCCTGTGTCCCCCCACGGTGATGGGTGAGGTGATGGTGGCACAGGCAGCTGCAGGCAGGGCATGGGGACACCCCCATTGGGGCCAGACTGGCCACGGTGGGCACCCCACGGCGAGGCTGGAGGGTTGCCAGTCCTGGCACTGTCCCCGGGGTGTCCTGGCTGTGTGTGTGTGCAGATGGGGACAGTGGAACAGGGTGGGAGACACAGCCCCCCTGGCCATGCCAGTGCCATCCCCAGCTCCACTCTCTGCCGCAGTGGATGAAAAATCGATGGCGCAGCTGGATCCAGGCGCGTGGGTGCCGAAGCTCCCGCTGGAGCCGTTCGTCACCGCGGGCTGGCAGCGCTGCGGTGGGAGCCGCCTGGCCAGGGGACACCTCGGGCCACCCAGCAGTGATGCGGGGAGGCCGAGGGGCCGCTGGGGTCTTGTCCCCCCGCTCCACCACGCGTGTGCCCGTGTCCCCTGTCCCTGCACACACGTGCCATGCCCACGGGGCCGGGCAGTGCCCAGCTGTGCCGTGGGCAGCCCCACGCGCGCGTGTCCGGCCGCGCTCCCGCCCGAGTGCGCGGCGGGGGCTTGGTGTCCCCTCGGCGGTGTCCCCGGTGCCCCGGCTGCCTCGCTGTCCTCCCTTGCACTCTCCTTACATAAGCGGCCACGTGGCGGGCACGGCCGCCTCCCGCCGCGCCGTCACCGCCGGCACCCAGATTCCATCTGACAGCCCCTTTCCGCTCGGCTGCTCCGCCTGGCACCGGGGCCGGGGATGCGGGGCAGGACCCCACACGACCCCGCCGCGCCCGCGCCCGGCGAGGTCTGTGGGGCCTCAGTGGCGTGGGGACACGGCCACCCTGTCCTCGTGGCACCTCCTGCCGCGCCCTGGCACCCGTCGCGGTCCCGCCCGCCCCGTTGCCGGGGCACTGCCAGGCCTCGGAGCCGCGACGCCATGGGACAGGACGGGGCTGGGCGGCATGGCCGGGCAGGATCCGGCTGGTGAGGGGCTCAGTCTCCCGTGGTGCTGTGCTCGGGGGTCCCCGGTGCCCGGTGGCTGCCCCGGTGGGAGCGCAGGGGGGTCGGAGTGGCCGCCGTGCACATCTGGGAGTGATTTGGCACATTCCACTGGGCTGAGCACATGCCGGCGCCTGGGCCTCGCCGCCGCGGCCCCGGTGTGCGGGGAGGGGGCCAGTGGCCGCTCCGGACTGGGGGTGCCCCGGCCTGGCTGCCCATGACCAGCCAGGGTGTCCAACCTCGCTCTGGTGTCACACGGGGGAAACTGAGGCACGGGAATGTGCTGAGTGGCCTGGTGGGCACCACCCTCCTGTGTGGGCACCGTGGGATCCTGACAGGCACCCAGGGGTCCTGGGCAGCGGGGGGCCACTGTGACCCCCCCCGGGGTGTGTGCTGAGGCTGCCCACACTCCTCACATGTTTGTCTTCCCAGGGGAGCTCCTGCCCCACTCCCAGCCCTCGTGCCGCAGGGTCCGGGCTGTGCTGATGGGTGCAGGGGCCTGGGTGCCCTTTCTGGCCTCCCCGAAGTGTGGCTGGGTAGCCTCTATCCATGTCTCCGTCGCCATCCCCTTATTGGGATCAGCATCTCTCAGGGACAGACAGACCAGGGAATCACCCTGAGTACACTCAGTCTACACCCCCAGGGTGCCATGGGTGCCCCCCACCCTTCCCTCTGAGCCTGGGGGGGGGGCAGCTCAGGGACTCTCCATCCTCTTCCCCTCTTCCCTCCAGTGTGTTCCCATCCCTTCCCTACACCCCTGGAGCACCCACCCCCCATGTTTTCCCTAATGTAGGTTCCCCAATCCTCCACTCGGGGGGTGTGGGTGGGTATCCCGAGGCGGAGAAGAGGGAAGCGGACCGGGGAGGGGGGCACCTCCTCCTGTGAGTGTGGCGGGGGGGGAGAAGAAGGGGAAGAGGGGCACGGAGGTTGCTGTGCGCGGCCCCTTTAAGAGCCCCCCCTCCCCGGCGCGGCGCGCGCACCCACTTTCTCCCCTTCCGCTTTCTGGAGACTTCAAAGAGTTACAATGAGGGGCTGGCCCCGCCTACTCCCCGCCCCCGACCGTTTCCCATTGGCTGCCGGGGCAGAGC